>BQNB010112032.1:0-14998 GCA_026074375.1 Tanacetum coccineum
AAATGAATTTTTTTAAAATAATTAAATTGTTAATTTAAAAAAAGTTGGAGCAAATTTTTTTAAATGCATCACTTTCGAATTTTTTTTAAATGTATATCAGCTAATTAAATGCATATCAGTTTCCAAAAAAAGAGCCCTTTCATATTCATCATAACCCTGATTTCTCTCCTAAAAAAAGACTGCAACGACCAAAACAGAAAAATCAAATCTTCTATCACCATTACTCTCCAAGCCAGAATCATTTTCTTTTACACATTGTTGCTCAAGAGTCATGGAAAATCAATCCGATGTTCAGAATCATTTGGTGGAAATTCAAGCCGATGATCATGATCTTTTAGTTAATTGTGATAATGAAAATGATGATATGTTAGGATATGAATCCGAGAAGTATTCTGATGATGAAGATGCGGATGGAACCAACCATGATGAAGATGCGGATGAAACCAACCATTCAGATCTGAAACTAGTTAAGAGGGGCATAACCAGGCTATATAAGTTTCGCAAGGAATATGGCAAACCTGGTGGAATAAAGATCAAGGTAACCTTTGATGCATTGAATAGGGTATCAGGGTTACACAGAGCACTGTTTTTGAGTTTTTTAGGAGATCTTGTTCGTGAGCACATAGGTTTGAAGATTCTATCCTGGAAGAAGGTGGATAAAGAATCAAGAGATAAACTATGGGATGAAATCACGGTACATATATACTATTTTTTAACCCAGTACTACATAAGTTTATCTATGCATTTACATTATGTGCAACTAATTAACAACATTGTGTTAATCTTTGCAGCGATATTTTGATGTTGACTTGACAGTCAAAAACTTGGTAATGCATCGTCTTGGTAAACTGCTAAGGAATTTCAGAATGAAACTGAGAGAAAAATACATATTGCCCAACCTAAATACACCTTCAAAACTGAATGAACTCCCGACCAAGTATAGTGCAATTGTGAAAGCAGAAGAATGGGTCGAGTTTGTAAACTACACGACCACCGATGCATACAAGGTTTTAATTAGTCATCTTTATTTAAGTCTATATGTCATTTCATAATAAGCAGCTGTAATCTTCTCAGCAGCTTTAACAATCCAGCAGCATTAACTTTTCCACTGGCAGTCTTAACTTGAACTAGCAGTAGTAACTTTCAATGGCAGCATTAACTCCCACTGGCAGCATTAACTGTATTGCCAGCAGTAGTAAACACGGCATATATTTCATTGTAGTTCTCCAGCAGTAGTAACTTTATACTAGCAGTACTAAGTTATACAATCAGTAGTAATATATTAACTAGCAGTACTAACAATATACTAGCAGTAGTAACATATTTACTCTAGCAGTACTAACCACTTGGTATATTTTCCTTGAATATCATCAGCTTTACTTGAGCCAGCATTAAACTCATCAACATACACCGCCCAAACATTACCTTTCGCTCCAATCGACAAAACATAGTAGTGGTCACGGTATGGTCTCTTCCCTTTTTTCTCCAACAATCTCTAGTATGATTGTCTATGTCTCTCCTCCTTTATTACCACCACATTGATTTATTTAATTATAATGATATATGACCAACGCATAATGGATAGATAAATTTATTAATTAATTGAAGTTGATTAACTACATGGTATAACTAGTTTTAATGCCCGTGCACGCACGGGGCTTAGACATTATGTTTTTTTAACTACATATATATATTTTTTCTGTTTTATAAGTTATGTTATAGAGTATTATCGAAATATATGAAGATAATAGATTCATTAAATCTTTTATATATTACGTAGTATATGAATTTGAGGATGATTACTAATTTTTTGCTTTTGATTTACTTGTTTTTTGACTTGACATTGTGAGCCAACTAATCCCAGCGAAACAACCCTTTTAGGTAGCCCGGAGTCGGGTCAAGTGAACCTTCGATGTGCTTCGGTTGTACAACATGATTTCAGGCCGACAATGAAAAATCTACCAAAAACTCTTCGGGTAGATTTGAGATGTGATTAGATAATGTTAAATCTTTGTTTGGAAGTAAGAAATTGTTTACGTTTGTTGTATTTTAAAATATAAAGTCTAGAGGTTTAAAGTTTAATGGGTTATTTGTTTATTTTTTAAAGTTATAATAAAACTTGTAAATTTATAAATTTACACTTTTAACTCCATATAATTTATTTAAAATTAAACTACTAAAGTTTTATTAATTATCTCCTCTTTTTTCAAGTTTTTGTTTTCACAAATTTGACACATATATTTTTATGTGTTTTTTTTCTCCATCAAATTTCTCCACCAATTTTTTTCAATTTTGACCAAATTGATTCAATTTTGACTTTTTATTGACCAATCAGATCGCATGATTTTGCCTATGTGGCAAAATCAAGCATTCTGATTAGTCCAATTTATTTTCACATAAGATTTTAATCTGATAAAAAATTCCGAAATGATGTAATTCTTTTATTATATAAAAGATGTTTCTATACCTACGCTAACACCTGTATGAATTAAATTTAATGGGTGTAACAGTAATAACACAAAAAGCAGTTCAAAAAAAGTGGTGGCTTTTTCAATTATGTTATCGCAATGGTAAAGTTTTAAAGAAAGAAATGTTATCACAAATTATCATTTTGTCTTGTGTGTTAACAAGTTTGTTACATATGTGTTATAATATTCAACGTAAACCATATTCATGTTTGAAGGTCATTCTAATTATTAGGAGCTACTATTGTCAACGAGCCTCGTCACTAACCCTTTTCGAATTGTAAAACTAATTCTTTTAAAAACAATATTTGTGGATATGAGAGTCATAACATTACTATGCATGACTCGTTGAACTCTGTTGAGGAGCTCCAACGCCTCAGGTGCAAGGAAACCAAAAGTATCGAACGCGAAAGGAACAAACACATGTTGATTTTTAATGCATGCTTTCTCGTGTTTTGTCACTTTACACGAGGCGGCTTTCAAAGCAGCCTGTCCCACGGTAAAACCCCGACTACTCAAACCCACGAGAGGAGAAACCCCAATCAGATCGATACAAGCATGTTTCCCTCCAACTCATCCAAAAATCATAACGTCGGCTGGTCTGAGTGTGGGTCTGACATCCAACGGGTCAGTCAAAAAGTTCACATGCGCTTCTTTCTTGATAGATATCCAGACACGCCTACATACGTCAAAAAGGACACCCCAACCATATCGTGTCGGTACTTGAAGCTCGAAAGCTCTTTACAATGAATCGCATGTTCCCCAAAGGAATTCAAACATGCCTTGCGACAAACTGAGCATATCTCATCAACCGAAAATAATGAAATCATGAAGCGATACTTAAGGATAGTACGATATTATACCGGTGACATATGTTGACCTAACCCGTTTCTGATGATAGCTAGTAGAAAATCATGAACATGTAATACACGTAAACACTCAAAAACTACTTTATGCCTCACAGTCATGATAATTTTACTATATTGTTTTGTGAGTTTGTCTATAGTCTAGATAATTTTTTTTTAGTTCATGCCAACCCATGTGATGTAAGAAGTAAGAAGAACTAATTTGGTAGTTTCTTAATAACGTATGGAAGACATTTTCCCGCAATATCGTTTTGAAAACGAATGGATTGCTACGTGTGTCTCAGTTCAAAGGAAATAAAACATAATTTCTTAGCGTCAATTGAACGGCATCAGTTCAAGAGTCATGATGACAGCGATGTCATCATTAAACTTGCCCTTAGTATTATTCTCAAAACTCTAATAAAATGACAGCGGGCAATTAAACTGATCCAAAGGTCCAAAAGTTATGTTGAGTTTCAACAATTTTCGGTTAAGAAAATACCCCATAATTAATACCCTCCTTTAAAAAACCTCCCCCAATTAACGATTAAACAAAAACTGAGAATCAACCTCATCACGTTAACGAAGCAAACACAATGATCAGAATAACGAAGTACTCTACAAAGGAAAGAAGAAACCCCTCATCAAATCATTATATTATAATTCACAGAAACAAGTAATCCATGTGTTTTTCGACTATATAGTTTGCTTTTTATGAATTGTTTACTTATCATCAAATCATTACTAGTTTTAATGCCCGTGCACGCACGGGGTTTAGACATTATGTTTTTAAATACATGTATGATTTTTATTTTTATTTTATTTTATAAGTTATGTTATAGAGTATTATCGAAATCATATGAGGAGAATAGATTTATATCTTATATATATTATATGAGCTTGAGGATAATTACTATAATTCTATATAGATATTAAAGTAATAAACTACACACTATAGGTATACTATTTAACACCCCCCCTAAAGTCCGAGCTAGGAGGTTCCTGAATGCTCAGACTGGACCTAAACTCAAAGAACAACTGCGAGGGCAATCCTTTAGTGAAAATATCTGCAAATTACTGTGCTGAGGAACATGCAGAACTCGAACATCACATTGCAACAACGTTCCCAAACAAAGTGTAAATCTATTTCTACATGTTTAGTTCGTTGGTGAGAGGATAAATACACATTCAATCGATTAATACGACGTATTCACTTCTATTGAATACGGCGTATCGATCAACTGAAACAAAATCTAAATCTTAGTTTTTTATTTGATTTTTGTGCTAAAAATTTTTCTATCTTTCTTCAGAGCAAATCCTGCTGATATTTTTACCCTTGTTACAAGACATACTTATCAGAGCTAGTCGATTGAAGAAAGTTATGGCAGACAAAGGAAAGAAGTCAAGTATGGAAACATTTGCGCCTAATGACAAAGCAAACTACTATTTTGGGATTACAAGTATTACAGTTAACGGGAAAAATGCTTATGAGCTGAAAGGAAAATTCTTGGATGATCTGGACAATAATGCTTTTAGTGGAACAAACGGGAAGGACGCAGTTGAGCATATTGAATACTACCTAAGAATTGTTGACCCAATAAAACTTCCCAATGTAGATCATGATAAACTGAGAATTGTTGTTTTCCCAATCTCATTGGCTGGAGGCGCACGAAGATGGTTTGATAGAACCAAAGAATCAATCACTTGTTAGGTCGACTTAACTGCTAAATGTTTTAGGAAATACTACCCGCCTTCTCGCATTGAGGGAAATAACACTCCCGTAATAAAATGGGACCCAGCTAATGCAAGATTTGAAGGATGGTTGGCTACAAAGTTTGTAAACTATAAAACGATGGATATATTCACCAAAGGAGCTTTGTGGGATTACTGGAAAATGGGTAGTGATGAAATTGAGGTATCTGATGATGAATCTTCTGATCTTGAAGAATACTGGAGTGATAAGGAAGAAACCGCTAAAAAATTTAAGATAAAACTAAAGTTTTTGACTACGAGACACCTCTCTGTTTGGCATTTAATGAATTTAAATACCTTCTCAAAATAGATCCGGACTTACTTAAAAAGGATATTGTGGGGTTTAAAACCTATGAAGATTACAAAAACGACTGGATCTACGAATGGAACGAGAATGTACCATGGGTATATGACAAGCCATGGCTTGATAATGGAATATAGAATGAACCAAAAACAGTCAAACATACTTGCAAGCCTTTCAACTATAAAATTGGGTGTTCAGAATGGCCAACCTGTAGTTAGAGAGAGGATGGTTATTGTAATGGAGGAAATTTGCCTGGAGCTTACCATATTGGAAACTCGCTCCATTACCAAGACCTTGAATGGTATGAGGCTCTAGAAGATTGCGAACTAAAAAATGAAGCTTTAAGGAATAAAGCTATCATGGAAGGTTTGATCAGTGATGATGAATCAAGCAATGATTCTTGGAAAACATGGAAGAGCCATAAGATTTACTACCACAATTATGATGAATGGGAATATGAAAACGAAACTTATGAAAAAGGACATAAGTTATTTAACACCCCAAAATTTATTTCGCATCAGAACCAATAGTTTGGGTGTTAAGTCATAGCACAACAACATAAGAATATAAAGAACGACTCAAAAGAGACATTTAAAACATAACATTGTCCCATTAATGTAAGATCAGAGTCGAAAATTTGTCCACAAGATCGTCACCATACAACATCATAATATAAGTTTTAAAATCATAATACAAAGTATTTTTAATGAATGGAACCAAAACAAGTTTAGTCAAAACATTTCGCGCTAAACTCCATTCGCCACTCCAAGCCATCAACCCTGATTACCTGAGATAAAACATGCTAAAAAGTCAACGAAAACGTTGAGTGAATCCATAGAGTTTATATGAAATAAAGAGTGAACACAAGTATTTTTAATCATCGAAAACTTGTGGATCAAACAAGTTATAATCACTAATGCATTAAGCTCATGCCACTGAAACGTTAACCAACATATTATAAATATGTAATCATTTGCCCCACAACTAGGTAATATTGCAATATACCTAAAGAAATTCTCAATACAAAATGTCCTTTAGGGGTGATCGCGCCATGGATGTCACAACCCCAGACAGGGCAGTCACGGCCCAATAGATCTACTTAATGTACTAGCGCTCACCCATCATAGGTAATTAACAGTGCATGAAATTAGGGGCCTTTTTGCAATAGGTACTTATGCAATTAGTTCACAATCGGGTCCAGCATACCGAAAATCACTTGTGTTCAATTTATAAAACTAGCATGTATCTCCCTCGCGGGGTTTATAAAAACATTTATAAGTAGAAAGGCGAGGCTATGAACTCACCGAGAGAACAATTAGATCAGAAGTATGACGAGTCTCGAACGAGCGGGAAGTACTCCTAAGCACCTCCTAAAAGACGTGACGCGACTTAGTACGTAGAAAGAAACAATACGTAAAAATTAAACAAGTGATCATGAGATGTGTTTCCGAGATAAGCATGGCATTCCACTAGAACTTCCCCAAATCCCTTTTACTTCCAAAATGACTTGTGATCTGGTCTTATAGGTAAATGAACCTATACTAAGTTTCGGCTTTTGATTTTTATTTTATCAAAACGTTTTTAAATTTTGAGACTAGACGTAAAAACTCAGTTTTTGGTTTTAACTCGACTTCATGGACTAATATCTCCTAGCTCACAAATGTTCTAAATGTGAGGCTTTCACTCCTGGAAATCTCTTTATTTCTACTTTCCAAAAATGCAAGACCCATAATCTACAAAGTTTCATAACTATGTGAAAAGACTGTTTTACCCCTGGTTAGTTAAAACAGAAAGTTTCCAAAAAATTTACCCTTTACGGAAATGGCCATAATTCCTAAACCATGATAGCAATGAAGGTGAGGCCAAATGCTATAGCTTCCTTAAGATGTCTACCACTGACCCAATCTTTAAAACCTAACCTTTTATAGCAAAAACCTAGAGTTTAACTCATTTTCTAATCATAGGTCCAGATTTGACCTATTTTCTTATTTTAACCATAACTCCCTCATCCCAAGGAGTTGGTTGGGCATCCAACTATCCTATGATGTAAAGACATATATCTATCCAGAAATGTAATTTAATCATAGGATCCAAGCCAAAATATTTCTGTTATAACATGTTTTTGCTACTGTTTCAAAACAGTCCCAAGTATTTACTCCAAAACCCATTCAAACATCAATCCTAACTCTAACCAATCACATGCAATGCTATACCAAGCTCTTAAACACAACTCATACATCATATAAACATGAATTTCCAGAATCAAACATCCATTTTCATGGATCAAAATAAAAATAAAAATCAAAAATAAAGAGAAGATCCTACTAGGAGTTGATTTAGGCTAGAGAATCAAAAACAAAAACACCCTTCTTACTCTTGGGCTAATTTCGAACCAAATAAGACCCAAAAACCAAAGATTAGAATGCCTCTAACCCTCCTAAATATCACTAATATTTCCCTTAAGAAAATCCTAATGAAAACCCTTCAATAAAACATCCACAACATCTCCAAACTTCAAGAAATTTCACCAAACTTTGCAAGCAACTCAAGGATGATGTTGTGATGGTAAAAAGGAGAAGAAAAATTTTGTAAGTTGATGGTGGTGGTGGTGATAAACTTGGCAGCCACAAAGAGAGGAGGAAGGAGATTTATATTTTTTGAAACTAGGTGAAATGAAAAGTTTGCATGTATGGAGAAATGAAAAAAATGATGGTTTATAGAAAATTGAAATGGGTTGTGTGTTGGAGTTGGTAAACCGGCCATGGGTGGGGGTAATAGGGTTTTTATATTTATTTTTTTGATTTTGCAATGTGTATGATTTAATTTAAAGTGTGGTGAAAACTTTTGTTAAATAAAAGTAGGGTTTAAGGTAAAACGCGAGTCTTAAGAAATAAATTTACGTAAACGCGACACACAACGCAATAAAAATTCTAAACACGGCTCTCTCAAGGCCTATAACGAGAAATTCTCTAAATCGCGCAACAAGAAAATTTAATAGCTTCGTTTGAAATGAAAATAGAAATAATGCTCGGGATAAATAGTGACCTCAAATACGGAATGTTACATCCTCCCCTCCTTATTGCAATAAAAATAAAAATAGAAATAAAGCTCGGAATAAATAGTGACCTTAAATACGGAATGTTACACCAATACAACAAACCTCAACACCCAAATTTCTGAACGATATATTCAACCAAAATACTCCACGAAAAACTGACGAAAAGGAATGAGCAAGAGCTCAAAAGCCAAAGATAAATAATCCACATTTTCGTAGTCGATACGACATATATATTTAAATATATATGTACATGAATACTTGATAATTTAAATAAATTAATAATATTTTATTATTATTTTCGTGTTATTAATCGGGTCAACGGGTTACAATGGTTTCGTCATTAAAATAATTTCACAAAAGCTTGTACCTCAACACTTAATTTTCCTTAAGATTTCTCCCTTCCATTTCCTCAATTAAAATTGACACAACGGTTATAAATAGTAAATATTTAAGAAAAATTTTGGGAAATTTCATCTTTCGTATTGTATTAAATTTTCATGTTAAATAACTATTTATTGTTAAAACATTAAAATTTTTATCTCTTTTTAGCAAAACTCTAAGTATATAATCCTTTCAAAAATTCGGCATGACCTGCACGTCTTTATGACTTTTCCAAGGTTCTTAAAAATACCTTTAATACCAAACAATTTTCCACAAAATCCGATGTTTTCCACAAACACAATAAATCAATACCATTTGACATATTTATTAAACCGTAGGCAAAATAACCTCTCACAATTGACAAGTGCCAAATAAAATTCCTCCTCTAAGTCCAACAGCAAACTGTTTATTTATGTTCATTTAAAAGTCCAACAAACTTTTTTATTTGATTGATTGATCATATGGCCATCATGGTCCCAAAAATACTTAGCCCGATTAAGCGAAACTTCTCCTATACTTCTTTTTTATATACCACAAAATTACAAATACAAACACCAAGAGCCCTTAAGCTTATTAAGAAGCCGAATCAATAAGCTATAAGCTTATACTATTATCTTCTATATATAAATAAATATATATATATATATATATATATATATATATATATATAAGCCGGAAACACCCCAGCCCAACAATAAGCCATAACCTTCAAAATACGCCGAATATAAAATATAACTCAAATAAGCCAAATCAAAAATAAGCCTAAAAAACGAATAAGGCCTAAAATCAAATAAGCTATAAGCTTAATATAATCCAAATATTCAATAACCGAAATAAGCCACCAGTCATTGGCCCGAGCCAAATTGAACACCCCAAACCGAAACCAAACGGACCCACGTTGGGCCGAAACCAACCAAACAGACCCTTATTGGGCTCAAAACAAACCGGATGCACCCTTGATGGGCTAGTCCAACAAAACAACCCATACCAAAATCATTTAAGCCCAAATAAGCTATATCCTAGCTTATTGAATAAGCCCAACTTTCCAAATACAACTCTTATAAAGCATTTTATAAAACGAAAAAATTACCACAACAACCATTTTATTTTACAAACAAAACCTTTTCTTTCCTTTTTCTTTTTAAGCCGACAGCATAACACACACTTTCTTTCATTTATTTGAGTTCAAGTTGTTCGATCTTTATTTTGCGATCAACTTGTACAACTAGCGATCTACACATCACCATAAACACGAAAGTTAACACAGACCTTAATTTTCACAAACGTTTTATAAAACATACTCGTTTAATTAGCTGTGTGGGTTCGAAATCGAGACGCGCGTGAAAGACTAAAAACTATTTTGGATTTCTTTCTTCCTACAGACTCGAAAAATATAGTTTATGCAACCCATAATAAAATCATAAAAACCCGAGTTCTTGGCAATATCTATCAATAACTTTTGTTTTTCCTTCTCTCCCTTGTGGATCGGTTCGGTCGCGGCCGGATATAAGGAGAGAAAGATATGAGAGAGTTTTTTGTGTTTGATTTTTCAAAATGAATGCATGAATGTGAAAAATGGGTGCATAAGGTGGTGGAATAACGGGTACTAAAGTGGGGACCTACTAGCTTAAAATAGCCATCCTAGATGATCACTCCTTGAAGTAGTCTTTTCTAACCGAAAATGGATCCTAGGCCTAGGAGGGTCACCCTAAGCAGGCTGGGGTCTTCCTCTGTCTCTTATTTTTATATTTGTTTGTTTGTGTCTGGGAAAAAAGCTAAATTACCATCCTGATATTTAAAAAAACGAACAAACCCAAACATGGTATTATCATTTTTATTGCGTTCAAAATTATATTTCCATAAACCCTGGATTATTCCTACGACACGTATCAATAACAACCTTAAATAGCAACAAAAATCCATTAGATCTTGGGTTTACCATATAATCGACTGACCTTACGTACGCGAAAACATATTTTTAATTTAGTTAAACAAAAATAAATCCGAAGACACTATGCTCATAATAAGTCATTAAACACTTCAAAACAAAAAATAAATCTTGGAAACTTATATTCACCCCCAAAATTTTACCTTTTATAACGACTTTTACAAAATCTTCTACTAAAATTAAATTCCGAAAATTTCATTGAAAATAAACCGTGTTTTTTCTGATAACTTTCAAATCTCACACTCACGATTTATAATTTAAATCGACGTTATTTCAATATTATGAATTTATTAAATAAATAAACCCATTAACACATTACCAACCTCATAAATCTCTACACTTAAATAAAACTTGCCTAGTGCCGGTAACGCGCTGCCGTGATGATTTTTGGATAAACCGGGAAACTTCCCGAAAGCACTAAAAACCTCAAAAAACCACTCTAAAAACAAGAAAATGAACATACATGATTCATTTCGAACAACCACAAATCATCAAATTCCCGACCAAAAAATTACAAAACCGAAAACCAAGCTTATACGCAAAAATGACGACAGAAAGTCAAAACTGTTTTTTTCTCAATCGCTTTCACTTCAGAAAACTAACAAGATCGAAAGACTCCAACATAACAAAACTAACTATAATATTTTATAAAACATAGCCTGAAAAAATATTACCTAACCCGTTATCATTAGATCTCAAAAAACCCCTTAAAAGGTATTATCGCCCCAAAATTCCAAATGCTTAAATCATCAACATTAACTCACGTCCATTAACAGGGAAATTCCATTTTTTTATTTTTCATCAAAGGATCCACACACATCAATCATCGAAGGTTTAGTCCTTTATTTCAAAACCAGGTTTCTACGATCCCCCTAAAGACAGACGTCTTTTTTTCCTTTCCACAATACCTTTCCTAATACAGATTCATTCACGGTTAATATAATTCAAATCTACTCACAACATCATATAATTTTCTAACTCATATTATATAAACCAAATACCCGAATCATAAATGATTCATTTACGAACTCCACACTTCATCAAATTCCCGACTAAACCGAAACCGCTTATACGCAAAATAGACGACAGAAGTCAACTTTTCAGCTTTCACCAGGAAAACTAACAAGATCGAAAGACTCCAACATACAAAACTATAATATTTTATAATACTTAGCCTTGAAAAATATTACCGGTTATCATAGTCTCAACCCCTTAAAGGTATTTCGCCCCAAAATTCAATCTTAAATCATCAACTCACGTCATTAACAGGAAATTCCATTCATCAAAGGATCACATCAATCACTAAGGTTTAGTCTTTTCAAACGAGGTTTCTTACGATCCCCCTAAAGACTAAGTCTTTCCACAATCCAGTCCTATACTATCTCACGGTTAATTCATATCTACTCACAACATCATGATAATTTCTCATATTACCTCTTAGCTTCACAATTTCTCCATTTTAGGTCTTACTGCCTCAGTCGGGTGTCAAGATATGATCCCGTCCTCGACGTAATGGCAACTCTATCTGAATTGGCATTGCTAAATCTTTCTAATTATCCAACCAACGGGACTAACCTCACGGGGTATAGGTCCTATACAACACGACTCACACTCTACTATACCAATACTTACACACTCAGAAGTCCCCAAGCAAACCTTGCTTGGTCAACCATCTCGGCTCTACCCATCCTAGGAAGGCCGTTCCAAAATCTATACCATATCATCACACGCTTTAAACTATTCCAAATCAATCCTACTCAACAGGTGTCTTAATTCTTACCTCACTCAGGTAGGTCAAATTACCTCTCAAAAACTCACACAGTCAAACGTATGATTAGGTTTCCAAACCGATCACAATAACTCTTTCCAATACTTTCTGCGACCATCCATGGTCTAATATCTTCCTAAAATATCTCCTAACAGATGGTAAAATCGGTCAGCCTAAATACATTTCAAGCTTACAGAATACACTAAATACATCGCACGCCACCACCTAATAAAGGTGTGGGTATCCGCTCTACCACGAGCAACCAAACGCGACGCACTCACACACGGGCAAAACTACGCTCTCAAACTAATACGAAACAACACAAAACACTGCTATCCACGAAGATCGAACAAAATTTCCTTCACTAATATGAAAGGCTTAAATACAAATCACGTAGTAACTAGAGTGATCCGCCATAGCCACCATTACAAAAAAAAGAAACTTTCCTAATCATAAACGTCACTAACCGATACTACCCAGTTTAGTGATATATATATACATAACTGCTAACCCAAACCTCATATATCCTACGCACCTCCTCTGGGCTTCTGCCCTCTCCTCATACCGTCAACAACCTCAACCAACTCTAATCGTGCACGTCTTTCCTCAGCAAGTTGTAACCGTAAATCCTGGTTCTCTCCCTGCACATCACTGATGGCATGCCACAAGGCTGCTCTCTAGGCATCCGTCTGACCTGCCCAAGCCTCAAGGGCTAACACTAGCCTTTATATCACTCCGAATGTCACTGCGACCCTCTCATGCTCGTACTTCAAACTTCTAAACCGGTACCTCTGGGAGAAAATCTCCTCCCTAACTACCCTGACCTAGTGAATAACTCTCCTATGTCCCTATCATACCTTTCGAACAGAGCAGGCGATAACTCCTCCAATCGTACTGCATGATCACTAATCAATCCCCCTTGTATCTGAACTTGAGCTCCCAGCTTAGTCATAAATCCCTTAGTCTCAACTGCAGCGGGTGTAGCTACAGGAGATGGTATAGTCAAAGGTATCATAGGTGATGAAATCGGTGATGGATCATCAGATGGTGATGGAGAAATAGGAAGTGAACCAGATGTCCACTTAGGTGAAGGTGGTGTTTGTACAGGTAGTGCTGGTGGTGGGTAATCAGGAATATCAACATAAATCATACCGTCCTCCGGGTCTGTCCATGTGATAAGTATGGGCTGTCTAAATGCTGACACCCTCTCAGGTCTCTCGGACTTTGGTGCCGATCTAGAACCCTGTCCGACCTCAAACGTACTGTATACATCACCCTCCTCTAATACTAACTCACGATGCCTCAATGCTCCATACCCAAGTCCTAAAGGTGCGCTCACAATCGTCCCTACAACCGGAGCTGCCTACAGCTGACCCCCAGGTACAACCTCCCCCTCCTCCTCCATCACTCTCTACACTATGACCCTCATCGTCTATACCACGACTCTTATCATCTGAACCATAACCTTCATCATCTATACCGGGGCCCTCGACCCCCGCAGTAAGACCCTCCGTCCCCTTCCCCCCGTTTTTTTTTAGTGGGATCCTCATCCTCTGCAGTAGGACCCTCATCCTTTGCGTCCTCACTCACACTGTCCAAATCCAAACTCTCCTTTATCTCCTCATCCTCCTCATCATCATCCTCCTCACTATCCTCTACTAATTCAGACGTACCACGATAACGCTTCCGCGAAGGAAGGTCTGGTGGCGACACAGATGGCGAACTCTCGTAAGAGGACCAAAACCTCTTACGAAACGTGGACTCAGACATAGCTGCCACCTCTGCCATATCGGCAGAGAGGCCCGATGACATCGCATGTGGAACGCGCACAGCCATACGTGCGGTCCTGCGGAGAATGGGAACCAAAATAGGTGGGGTACTCTCAGATAGTGGTATAGGTGGTGCTATAGCGAGGGGTGACTCAGGTGTCTTAGTATCAATAGGGTCCTCGAAAGCTCGGACTCAGTGTCCGTCCCATACAGATAAGCCTGCCCTAATGGCCTCATAGGGATCCTCAAGAAGTGGCACAGGGACTCGAGCTCTTAGCTCAGTCAGCCTGGGTGGAAACTCTCTGGGTTAACAAACACTAGGGTAGACATCCTGTGATAACACGGTAAAAGGGTATAACTATAAATATTTTTATCCAAATTATCAGCATCATTATTGCTTACATATACAAATCATCATAACGTTTGAAATTAGACATCCATAACCACATATATATATCCTTATATATATATATTAAATACAACGGGAAAAATACGAATAACAATCACCAACCAAGTTCGATACTGAACAGGCACGACTCGTCAACACATAAAACACATAATCCATCAAAGCACATTCCCAAATCATGTCGCCACCTGCGACTATCCACAAAATTTCTCATGGCAACACGCACTACACTAAGGCAAGCATGGCCAACATCAAACAATCAATCATCGCTACCCGCGACGATTTTTACTTACACTCTCTAG
>BQNB010112033.1:2296-19584 GCA_026074375.1 Tanacetum coccineum
TCAGCGATTGGTCCAATTCAACAGCTTCACATCGAAGGTATTAAATTTGTGCGTTTATCTATTGATGAATGTGAAATTTTTCTCTTATTATAAGTTTTTGAAATTTTCTGTAAGCAGATGTATTATTTTTCGTATCGATATGATCGCGTTATCATTATTTATTATAAGTTTTAGATGAACTGTGTTTTGGACCACTGTCCCTAACTTTGTATAATTTCATCAACTTATTGCTTCCGATGATCGCTGTATGAATGTAATTTGTTTATTGTTTTGGAAATTGTGTATTAGTTAAACTAAATTTGGCTAGTATTTATACCTGCTCCTGTATGTATGTTTACTCTAATGAACCAATATGTTTTCAATTCTAATGATTTTAGGCATTGTATTGGCAACTCGGTAAGTATAAGCGATGGATAAAAGTTGGATTAATGCTTCGGATAACACACAATTAGGAGACACAACGATTGAAGGAGATACCGAAGAATCTATGGAAAATGGTGATCATGTTGACGGGGGTGTTTCATATAAGAGGTTGTTAGTTGAATGTGACAAAGAATTGTACGCCGGTTGCAAGTACTCAAATTTGTCCTTTATTTTACATTTATATCACATTAAATGTATTGGTGGAATATCCAACAAGACTTTTAGTATGATACTAGAACTTTTGAGGGATGCATTTCCACATCTTACGGCGTTACCATTATCTGCCTATGAACTCAAAAAGTTTACCAAAGATTTAGGTCTAGGTTATGAAAAAATCCACGCGTGCCCTAACGATTGTATGCTTTATTGGGATAATAGGGCGGGTCAAAAATCATGCCACATTTGCAAAGCTTCACGATATAAGAGCGATGAAGTGGGTGGAAGTTCAAAATCACGCAAATCAAATAAGTCGGCAAAAGTTTTACGTTATTTTCCCTTAATTTCGAGACTTAAAAGGTTGTACAAGTGCGAGAAAACAGCAAAGGACATGAGGTGGCATGATACGGGTAGAACAAAAGATGGAAAACTGAGGCACCCCGCAGATGGTCTTGCTTAGAGCGCGTTTAATGATCGATATTCACAGTTTGCCTCAGATCCTCGGAGTGTGAGGCTTGGCCTTGCTAGTGATGGTTTTAATCCGTTTGGTACAATGAGTACATCACATAGCACATGGCCAGTGTTATTGATTCCTTACAATTTACCTCCTTGGATATGCATGAAACGACAATCATTCATTCTTTCATCAATTATTCCTGGGGAAAAAGCTCCTGGCAATGACATTGACGTATATCTAAAACCTTTAATAAAAGAGCTCCAATTATTATGGAAGGGTGTTGATGCTTATGATGCTTTTTCTAAGCAACATTTCAAGCTAAAGGCTTCCCTTATGTGGACTATCAACGATTTCCCTGCATATGCAAATTTATCAGGCTGGAGCACCAAGGGTCGCGTGGCATGTCCAGTTTGTGCGAACTCCACCCACTCAAGGTGGTTAAAGCATGGCAAAAAAATTTGCTACATGGGACATCGAAGATGGTTAGAGCCGAATCATAGTTGTCGATTTCAAAAGGAACGATTTGATGGTACAGTAGAGAATAGAGGTCCGCCAACTCCATTAACAGGATCAGATGTTTTGAAACAGTTAAGTGGTATAAGATTTAAATATGGGAAGTCTAAGAAAAGGACGAGGGAGGAGGATGTTGGTTCAATAAGTACTCACGCAAAAGAGGCAACACATGACAACGAGGGTGCATTTGAGTGTACAAATACTATCATTGAAGAAGATATTGACGGTGAGAACCTGTTGTGGAAAAAGAAAAGTGTATTCTTTGATTTAGAGTATTGGGAGCACAATTTACTAAGACATAACTTAGATGTGATGCATATCGAGAAGAACGTGTCTGATAATATTATGGGGACCTTATTAGGTTTGGATGGAAAGACTAAAGACAACGAAAACACCCGTAAGGATCTTGAGGAAATGGGAATTAGGCATGACCTTCACCTTATAAATCGCCCTAATGGAAAGCCGTACATACCCCCAGCATGTTATACGATGTCTCCTGTAGAGAAGTCCAACTTTTTACAATTGTTAAAAGATCTTAAAGTTCCCGATGGGTATTCATCAAATATTTCGAGGGGTGTAAGCGTGAAAGATCATAAAATTTCTAATCTTAAGAGTCATGATGGGCACATCTTAATGCAAGATGTTTTACCCATTGCTTTACGGGCATCTGTGATTTCAAGAACACAATCTCGTTTAGTCAAAGCAGTGACTGATTATTGCTTCTTTTTCAAAGGGTTGTGCGCAAAAGTTCTTGACCCTAGCGAATTAGAAAAAATGGAGTATGAACTTGTGCGGACATTGTGCGAGTTGGAGCAGATATTCCCTCCTAGTTTTTTCACAGTCATGGTCCACTTGACTATCCATCTGATATATGAGGCGAAGCTTGGTGGACCCGTTCATTACAGATGGATGTATCCAGTTGAACGGTACTTGATGCAATTGAAGTCATATGTTCGTAATAAGGCTCAACCTGAGGGATCAATTGCAGAAGGATATATCAAGGAAGAGTGTCTTAACTTCTGTTCAAGATATTTTGAAGGTGTTGAGACTCCCTTTAACCGCCCTCTTAGAAATGATGAGAATGTTGTCGGAAAAGAAATGTACATGTTAAATTCGAGTGGTCGTAAGTTGGGTAAGGTTGAGATTCTTGACCTGGATGGCAAGTCTTTAGCTCAAGCACATCGCTATGTGTTACTAAACCATAGTAAAATTCAACCTTTCCGCGAGTAAGTATTTCGTTTAGCATATACTTATTATATATCATAAGAAATAATGCTTTGACAAAGTCTAAGATTATCATATGTTTCTTGTAGTGTTTTTATGGACGAAAAACAAGCCTTCTTAGGGGTTAGACCCATAGACTCAAAAAACCTATAGGGGAAATAATGGAGGGGAGGGAGAGAGTTATGAAGATGTGTGTGTTATGTTTTTATATAAATGAAATGAAAAGTAAAGTTTGATATTTATATAAAAAGGAAAGTGACAAGTCCCCATAGTTTAGGGTCTATTTTGTAACTTTATAGTATAGTTTTGATACGTAACGGTTCGGGACTCGTTTGAATGGCTTAACGGACTGAAACTTGCGCCATTGTTTTCCGAATCATTTTTCCGATAAAAACGAGTATTTATTTGATAATATCTCATAAGTATTTTATAACATTCATAAAAATATTCGTTTTTTATTTAGTGAACAGGTTACGTCTCGTTCAGAATAAGAAAATGGATTTCAACTCGAATATTCGCGTTTTAAAAAAAAACGCTTTTAATTAAAATGCTAAGTATTTTATTAAATATTTTTATTTAATAAAACGTGATAATTAAATATAATTTAATTATTTTTGTGTTTCTAAATCTTGCAAGGGAATTTCAGTCACCTTCTGACTGTTTTCGGGTCTCGGTCAAAACTAAAAAGTTGCCAGGAATGTCGTTTTACATCAAATTGCTTTAGAGTCCGAATAATAAAAATGTGATTTAGCTGCTCGTTTTTGATAATTCAACCTAGGAATAACTTATATCTCTTTTAAAATTCCGAAAATTCCCGGATGTTACACTCTTCCAATTATGCATGATGTAAACCAGGAAGCTCGTTGGCGTCGTAAGGACACTGAACTACAAGACGCTTAATAACGATTCTTCTTTTCTAAACAGATAAAACCAAAACCCATCCCTCCACCACTATATGGGAACATTCTTCTTGGTATTCTCGTTGTAGTCAATATATTTCTGTTTAGTAATGCAGCTACTTTTTTGGTATTACTGTTCCTAAGTTCAAGGGCGCTTTCTGAATATACAGATCTTATGACTGGTTTTTTATAACCCGCGTTATAGGAAGGGAAGAAAGAAAGAATCTCATTATAGTGATAAACCTCAAGAAGTGGGTGTTGTGTCGGTAGTTTTTGTTTGTGTTTTTTTGTATGTGGTTTTTTATTTTGGTTTGTTTGGGTTTTCGTAGTCGCTAGGTATGTTGAGTATGTCGTGAGGTTATGTTTTGAAAAAAAGTTTTTAGTTTCCTAAATTGTCCCGTGAGGTCGGCAGAGTCTCGTTTCTACTATCTGTAAGGTTCGATAATTCACATTAATGTGGCTTATGGATGTAAGTACCCAACTTAATTGGCAGTACTAAATAGTATCATGACTTAAATTGGTTTATTATTTGTCTGCAATGAGTAATCCAACTGAATACTATATCGACATATGCTTATCTTGTTTAAGGTGAGTTTCATCACTTAGTTGATAAAGTTTGTACAATCTGGGACCACTCTAGGACCCAACAACGGCAAACCATAACGACATAAACTATAACAAACGGTGATTGTGTGTGATAGGTTGATGAGAGAGGGTGAGGGGACCCTCCGAGAGAAAGAAACAATATCCCCATAATAAGGTCATAAATGAGAGGAGCTCGCGGAGAGAGAGAAATGTTGAGGAGAGTGCTAAATGGAGAGCTGTGAAGTAGGGAGGGATGCGGAGCTAAAGCGGGAGAGTTAAAGAGAGGGTGAGAGAGGGGGAAGCTCTTTCATGCGATTAGAGATGTGATTAAATGGGAATGAATAAGAAGTGAGCGTGAGGAGTTGCTTTAGAGAGAAGGTGCTTATGCGATTAATTGTTGATATAGTAAAGTTAGAGATAATGATAGTGTAGACACGGATTACGGATTATGGTTACTCCTAAGTTAGTTAGTCGATTAGTTTAGTCTAGTGCGCTTGGTATTTTGAGGGACGAAATAATTAGTTAACTCCAATCATTAACTCAAGTAGTATTTATGTTACAAGTCCAGGTAGTTCCTAATATCGAATAGTGTTTTAGATCGCAAAGAAAGAATTTTGCAATCGCAAAAGTAACAAACTTAGAAATGAGATAAGGTAGTAGTTTGGTCTAAGTGATGGCCTTCTCTCTTTAAAATTCTGCTGAGTTAGTGGCCAAGACACGATTGTGTCTTAGACCTTTTAACGGATTATGATGATTATCGATTTCAGTTCATACTCGTGTCTATCGGATACATTAAGCCATCATTTTTAATTTCTTATTTACTTAATGAAGGTCAAATTTATGTAAGTAAGATATGATAAACTCATGGTTCAGGTGATTTATAATTTATTATTTTAACTGGTAGAGGAGGTCCAATCCTTTCAAATTAATAAATTATAAATCATACTACTTAATAATTCCCGGTGCATACGTTTACTCTATAAACCTTCAAGGTGGTTGACATGCTATGCATGTGTTTTATGAGTAAGGGACGAGTGTTCAAACTCGTCTTCGTGAAGACAGGGAGTAAAACTATCAGGGAAATACATCAGTTTTTACATGATCGTTTAACGAGTACTCGGTTAAAGTAAAACTAAGGTAATAGTCTTACGAACGAGTTAACTAGCAATTATATATAATCCTCCTAGTACAAGTCCCGCCATACAAGACTTGTAATACTTAGATTTATACATAATCCCATGTAACAGAAAAGTGACGGGCTTTGTTAACATAGAATTATAATATCATCCTCATATTACAAGGTCACGCCCTTACAAGACTTGTAATACTTTAGTTTCATACATAATCCACTGTAAAACAAAATTATGACGGCTCTTCGTGTTAATACAATATAGTTATATCTATTGAAAAAAAAATATACTTAGAGACCATTGTTTAACTTACAGAAAATTTGTTCTGAGAACGAAGTGAGGACAATGCGCAACACAATGTCTGACGAGTAAATGAGACCATTGTGCAACCTACAATGTCTTAAAAATATTCTGGTATTTATATAAAATCTTATATATATAAGCGTTTACGATATTCGCGAAGGAATGAAGATTATATATTATATATGTATGTCACGTAGTACTTATGCAATCGCACGTATGTATCGTACTAAGCAAGTAGCGTGTATGACTTTGATAAATGTTTGATGTGATGCATTGTCTTGTGAAAGGTTATAGTCTAGAGTAAAAAATATGCAACTAGTTCTCTATAACCAGTGCTCTGATACCAATCTTGTAAACACCCCCAATTTATCAACAACGCAGCGGCTAATACCAATGGGGTGCTACTTCATATTACACAGCGCTAGATACATGAGAACGACCTCTATAAGTGTTCGTTTGTAAAACAATCTCGTTGGTTTTCTGAAATCAAATATTAGTTGTCCCATAATGCATAACAATGAAAACTTGAATGAAAAGATCCAATGCACATCAAATAATCCCAAGGAATCTAATTCACTCTGAGAAAAACGTGCTTAAAAGTGTCAACATTAAAGTTGGTGAGTTTATAGATTAGTCTTAAATATAATGTAAAGTTCAAATGAATGTATTCGTCCTGTCCACTGTATCATCACTTATTACAATGTAAAAATCTAAAGATTTTAAAGAATGCAGACACATTTTATCTCACCAAAAGTCATCAATGCTTATCCCAAACGAAATTTTTAAAGAATGCATGACAATTTAATGTCACCTAAATGTTTTCAAGTATGTATTGCCTCTTATATTCAAGGATAGTAAAAATCTGTGTGAATATAAAACAATAAATTACAATTACTTTAGTTCATGAATCTGCGACGTTATTACTTGGTATGTATGCCACTTTATTCAAGGACGGTAAGATAGAATGTAACCCATAGTATGGGGTTTCCTCCAAGAACACACCGACAGTAATAAAATAATGTGTTTCCCTCATGGGGGTTCCCTCCAAGAAACTCACCGGGGCATGTTATGAAATAATAGTGCCCTAATGGGTGTTCCCTACCTTAAGAACAGCCGGGCAGTAATGAATCGTGCCCGCAGGCGCAATCAAATCGTAATCCGACATGGTATAAACGTTCGTTCCTGTGATAGCTAGTCACCCGAAGGGGATATTGTCAATCCCATATTGATCTATTTCCCCCCCCATATAACATTCGCGCTTACCTCCGAGTAATTAACAGTTCATGCAACTTAAGTATCCATATATCATTTTAAAAGTAAGTATGCTTTTCGTGAACAAAAATAAGGTCAAGTATTGTATCCATAGGCGAGCTATGTAAATGGTATGTAAACCAATTTGTAAACAATATTGTAAATGCATTGTAAACAAGACATGTCTCACCAAAAATAAATGTAAAAACCGTAAACATTGGTGGCTATAAACTCACATTGGGACCAATGGTCCTTCGATAATTTATCCAAAGAATTCACAACCGAATCTGCAACGATTCACGGCCACGACCATTAATTATGTCGTTCTATTATAAATACACTATTAATACGACCAACGATGCGTACATCGTAACGACGAAATCATACATATTTTTATATGTATACATACATATATACATGTGATGAGAAATCCACTTGCGCGTCTTTAAACCTTAACACTTAGTTTTTCTGTTATATATTACTATTTTATGATCCAATATATCTTATCTCTAATATTTAAAAGAAAAGTTACTATTTTTAGACTTTCCGTTTTTAGAACCGAATATGATATTAACACTATTAATTGAAATATATATATTTCTATTAAGTGTTATTCGATTTTACTTCAGTTTTCTTCGTTATAGGAGTTAAAGTACCGTTTTATTTTCAAAAGTTCCTTTACACCGTCAAAATATAATTTGTTATATTTTATAAACCAAAGTCTAACTTTTCAAAGTCTCGAATCCCGAATCTCATGTTTTGTTTTCTGCTCACAATGTACCGTTACAAAAACGCGCCAAAGTCCGTTTTTAACTCAAAACTTATCTAAAATGTGTCTCTTATGGCTTATAGATTAATATCAATCCCGTTTTAATACATTTAAACTTCTTATACTTAGACGCCGCAAGTTTATTAGATTTCGCAATTTATTAATCCGATAAATTTAATGTAACAATCAAAATACTTTTGGGTTGCGAACTAAACTCACCATTTTGGTGTCCCCAATCACGCTCCCGTTACTGGTGTCACAATATCAAAGGCACATTTCAATTGCAAACCCAAACACCTAAAACCCGACGCTCTCCTTCCGAGTAGTGATAAACCACGAAACCAAACGCACCCCAACTGTGGTGAAACCACAGCCAACAAACACCCCCTAGCTGCTAAATCTATAAACAAAACGCACCCTTCGTTGGCTGGTCAGTGCCAAAACACCCTTAATAATCAACCAAACACTCCCTTAACTGTATACATCAAAACCACACACGCCCTATGTGGACGTCACAACGACTAAGAACCGCTGCGGTTCTAAACCCGAGCCATAAGCACCTCCACCGGTGCAAAACCAACAGCCGGCACCCTTTTTGGGGTGAATGACCAACCAAACGCACCCGATGCTGGTAGGCCAGGGGGGGGGGGGGGCTGACTCGCACCCGGACGCACCCTTGTGGTGCTAAAGTCAAACCAACGCACCCTCTCGGTGCTTATATTAAACCAAACGTAGCCCTTGTGCGGTGACAGCCCCAACCAACGCACCCCTTGGTGGCTGCCACCCAACCAAACGCACCCTACACGGTGTTATAAACACCAAACGCACCCTAAGCCTAACTTATTACAACCAACCACTCCCCGGCTGTGAACCCACCCCGAACGCACCCCATGGGTCGTTAACTGCCAAACGCACCCCTTTGGTGCAACACACACCGAACGCACCAACGGTGGTGGCTGACCACCGAAACAAACACCAACGCACCCTTGCTGCTAAACTCGGACCCAAACGCACCCACTGTGGAGAATGAAACCACCCGCACCCTTGGCGTTGAATACAACAAACAAACGCACCCGCTGCGTTTTTCTGTCAAACCAAACCAACGCACCCTTTGGGTGGCTGTTACAACCAAACGCACTCTAGTGGTGCTAAAAAGAAGAACCCAAACGAACACCCCTTGATGTTTATAACCTATAAAACAAACACCCCTAGTCTGTGATAACAATCAAACGAACCCTTGTGGGTCGTTTACCAAAACCAAACGCACCTGTGGCTGTGAACCCACAACCCGACGCACCCTTGATGGTGGTCTGGTGGTGGCGGCAGGCGAGGTGGTGGTGGCGTCACGGCTGTGACGTAGGGGTGGAGATGGTGAGGTGGTGATGGCGACGCGGCTGAGACAGCCGGAGGGGGAAAAGGCGCGTGGCCGCGAGTGGGGTAGTGGGTTGGGTAGATCGGAAGATGAGGAGCCTTTTTGGATTCGGCCGGAAAAGTCCGCCGGAAAAGTTTTCCGGCGGCGGCGACGGCAACAGTGGTGGCCGGCGGCGGCAGGAGCTCGCCGGAAATAATGGAGGGGAGGGAGAGAGTTATGAAGATGTGTGTGTTATGTTTTTATATAAATGAAATGAAAAGTAAAGTTTGATATTTATATAAAAAGGAAAGTGACAAGTCCCCATAGTTTAGGGTCTATTTTGTAACTTTATAGTATAGTTTTGATACGTAACGGTTCGGGACTCGTTTGAATGGCTTAACGGACGATTCAACTCTTGAAACTTGCGCCATTGTTTTCCGAATCATTTTTCCGATAAAAACGAGTATTTATTTGATAATATCTCATAAGTATTTTATAACATTCATAAAAATATTCGTTTTTTTATTTAGTGAACAGGTTACGTCTCGTTCAGAATAAAAATGGATTTCAACTCGAATATTCGCGTTTTCAAAAACGCTTTTAATTAAAATGCTAAGTATTTTATTAAATATTTTTATTTAATAAAACGTGATAATTAAATATAATTTAATTATTTTTGTGTTTCTAAATCTTGCAAGGGCATTTCAGTCACCTTCTGACTGTTTTCGGGTCTCGGTCAAAACTAAAAAGTTGTCAGGAATGTCGTTTTACATCAAATTGCTTTAGAGTCCGAATAATGAAAACGTGATTTAGCTGCTCGTTTTTGATAATTCAACCTAGGAATAACTTATATCTCTTTTAAAATTCCGAAAATTCTCGGATGTTACAGTACCTACCCCTTAAAGAAATCTCGTCCCGAGATTAAATTTGTGTTATCCGATTGTGTGACCAAGGAAAGACTTAAGGTTTAATAACTCGTTCTAAACAAGACGCTGATAACTTTATTCAGCAAAATTCGGTGTTTCTACACTTCTCAATCTACCAAAAATTTTGGCTAGGTTTGTCCAGGATATTTAATCCATCAAAATGGGTATCTCAAAATATATCATTACAGATCTTATGACTGGTATAACCGCGTTATAGGGAAAGTCTCATTATAGTGAAAACCTCAAGAAGAAGGTGTAGTCGCGTGAGTATGTTTGTAAAAGTTTCTAAATGTCCGAGGACGGAGTCTCGTTTCTACTATCTGTAAGGTTCGATAATTCACATCAACGTGGCTTATGGATGTAAGTACCCAACTTACTTGGCAGTACTAGGATGTATCGCGACCTAAGTCTTCCTACTAGTGGCCCGAAATGAATAGTCCAACTATCTGTTTCGTCGATAGGTGTTTATCTCGTTTAAGGGGAGTTGCATAACCTATTGGATAAAGTTGTATCAGTCGGGACCGCTCCAGGACCCAACAGTAGCGACCAAACGTCAATACTATAAACAAAGTGGTGATGGATGCCGAAAATTTGGACATTATCGAGAAACTATATTCCAGAATAAGTTTTAATAAATGAGAGGAGCTCGCGAGAAGCTTATGCGAAAGACGGCGATTATGGTACTCATCGTATATTGAGGACGAATCAACTCCATTAACTCCAGTATGTAACAAGTTTGTTAGTTCCACAAACAGTTTACGACGCAAGGATTTGCAATCGCAAAAGTAATAACTTAATAATGAGATAAGGTAGCTCCAAGCGAGGTCTTATGATTCTGCTGAGTAGTAAGACACGATTGTGTCTCTAGACCCTTTTAACGGATTCTGGTGATTATCGATTTCAGGTTCATACTCGTGTCATATCGGATACTGATTCGTAGTTTTACACACGAAAAATATATATAAAATATAATACTTTTAAAAGAGAAATTAAGAAGATTACCAAGTTACCCTTGATAAAATTCACTCTCAAAAATATATAAATATAAAATAAAATTACGTATGTTTAACCGGGTAAGTATGATCACCCGGGTCGTTTCCCCAATGACTAGTGAAATTGAAACCACGTTATGTTCGGATTCTGATTTGAATGGAACAAAGATATTTTGGATAAGCTATTACTACGAAATAAGAAGCAGACAAATAAATTGGACAATTAAGCACGAGACAAACTAAAATTTCACTAAATAAAAGAAAAATTTGCCGAAAATTAATAAAAATAAAAGCCCTAATTTTTATCTTTTTATAAAAGTTTAATTAAACTAATTAAAACTTTAAACCTAATTTACTAATTAAAACTAATAAACTTAATTAACAACTTAACTAATGGACTAATGGTGCAAAAATCTAAGAGGCTAACAGAGAAACTAACAGACTAACTGAGACTAAACTGAAAAACAACTAAGATCGAAAAGTTACACTTTCTACCCTGAGAATCTACCCCGATCACAAATAAAGTCCAATAAGCATTCGAAATTTTAAAGAGCTTAAAATGAAAAACTCAAAGAAGCAAAGTTGTAAAGGAAGCTAGGGAGAACAACTTTAACAAAAGCACTATGGTCTGAAACTCAAAGATAAGCTCTAAGAAGAGCTTATTAATAAGCTGCTACAGAAACTAAGGGTTTGGCCATGGTTTTAACTAAACACGATATAGCTCAAATTAAGCTTCACATGTAAAAAAGGAAAATAGATACTAGGAAGCTTATGATGTGATTAATCTAAAAATGCAAACAAATTCAACCTAGAAGTGCTTTTAAACTACTAAAATTTAGCATGAACTAAGCAAACTCAGAAAATAAGCAAGAGAGCACAAATTCCAAATGAGCTTAAAGGCTAAAAAAGCTAAACTAGACTCTAAAACTTTAAGGACTTATTAAACTACTTAATTTCTAACTATATAAGCTATAAAATCTAGATTTATAAGCAAATTTAACAACTTTAGACTCTACTTAAGTTTCTACTGTTTTTGGAATTTTAAGGCTTTTTATGACTTTTGACAGCTAAATTAAACTAGGAAAATAAGCTAGAAATTGCAAATTAAGACTTAAAATGTATTAAGCTATATTAAAACTTAAATCCTACTGAATTTGATAAGCTAAATCCTAAAATTACCTATCTAAATAAAGCTAAGATCACAGCAGTACTAACTAAGGTTAGTACTGCTAGTGTAAAATTTCAGCAGTACTTTCAAGTGAAAGTACTGCTGATGCAATTTGACTTTTAAGAACAAAATTAAGGCATAAAATAAGCTAGAAAATAAAACTAAAGGCTAAATTCATAAAGAGCTATAGCTAAACTTAAAACTACTGAATTAGCCAAAATCTAAGCTAACAGTACTAACTTGTGAAAGCAGTACTAACTTGGAAGTTAGTACTGGTAGTGCAAAAGGGTTCAGCAGTACTAACTGAGGTTAGTACTGCTAGTGTAAAGAACAGATTGGCACTAACCAAACACACCTTTTAACTGGACAGAATCGAAATAACGTATTTAAGAAAATCTAGTGTACAAATACTAATACCAATAAAACAACTAGCTTAAAACAAACTCAACTAGCATGATAAACAACGATTAAGCTTAATCTAAGATCTAAACTATTTAAACTAATATTTTTGATTTATGAATTTTTTATGACAGAAATTTAACGATAAAGATCAAAACTGATTTAAGGCAAAAACAGATGAGGCCAAACAACAAAAAAACACTATAAGCATATTAAGCATTGATAAGCAAACATATTAAGCATATAAGCAATGACTAAGCAATGAAACTGAATTAGAGAAGAATGAAAAGAGAAACATACTGATTCTGTTTAGCTAAACAAAAGAACCCAATAAAGGCAAGCTTACAAGCTCTCTAGCTTATGAATAAGCTAGAGTATAAGTCCTTGGAACACTCCAAGTTAAGATCCCCTTCCAAAAGCTCTAATCCAATAAGATCCATAATATTTAACTGATTTAAAGTAAGATAAGATAATTCTGAATTCAAACAGCTCTATTTCAGCTTATAGACTGAAAGAGCTTAATATGAGCTTATTGAGACAATTTGGCTTATTAAGAGAGCTTATGACTTTAAATGAGAGCTTAGAAAATGAGATTTAAAACACTAAAAACTGAATTTCATTAATTAAAGAAGCTGATTACAATACTTGAAAAAGGAAAATTACATTTAAGGAAAATACGAATTTAAACTAGACTAAATTACTAAAAACTAGATATAAAGAAAGACTACTCGATGCTTCTCGTGTGTGAGAGGAGGCCTCTATTTATAGCACTTGAGGAAGCTTCTAGGATCTCTAGCCCTGCTCTCCAATATTTCAATCCTGGCCAATTTTTTTTTTTTTTTTTTTATTTATATCAATCATTTGAGATCCTTTTGTGGCCGTTTGATCAAAATGTGGACACCTGAGGATTGCCAGCGTGTCATTCCATTGATGTGACGTTTGTGCTTCTTTTGTGAGTAGTTTAGTACAAAAACCCACATTAATTTGTGCTTTCACCTTTGTTGACGTGGCTTTCTTTGATGGGGATTGGCCAATGGGAGGGTTGGTGATTAATTCCTCTGCCATGTCTGTCTTGTCACCGAATCTGGACCTTTGTAACCCTCTAATTTTAAAAAACCCCTTGTTTTGAGTGGAGGGTGAAATGGGGAAGACGATGAACAGTGAATGGGATTTACCCGCCTATTTTATAACTGAAATGGGTAAAAGTCGTTTGAACTTTGGCTTTGTAACACAAATGGTCCTTGTGCTTTTCTTCCCCTTTTCTAGTTATAGAACAGTTTGGGAATTAGCAATTTTGGTCCTTGTGTTTTATAATAAGAGGAAAATGGGTTTTGTTGACATTTATTGCCCATTATTTGCCTGATTGACTGAGGCATGGCTTTTTCTGGCTTCGGCTTTAGATCTTTGCTTCTTTTTGAACTCTTCTGAATCTCGTGCCGCATTTTGCCTCGCTTTTGACTGTTGATTGAATTCGAGGAATAGATTATTGTTTTTTATTTTTATTTTTTATTCTTCCCTCCATTAGTTCAAGTGTGTAACAAGTCTGTTAGTTCCACGAACAGTTCGTGATCGCGAGGATTAGCAACGGCAAAAGTAATAGCTTAAGAATGAGATAAGGTAGTTCCAAGCGAGGCCTTAAAGTTCTGCTGAGTGGTAAGACACGATTGTGTTTCTAGACCTTCTTAACGGATTCCGGTGATTATCGGGTTCGAGCTTATACTCGTGTCATATTGGATACCATTAAGCCCACTCGTTTATAATTCATTACTTACATAAAGGAGCGTCCTAATTTATGTAAGTAAGAAATGATAAACTTATGGTTCGGTGATTTACAATTTCTTTATTTAACTGAAGAGGCGTCCCAATCCTTTCAAATAAAGAGATTATAAATCATCCTACTTAATAATTTCCGATGCAATACGCGTACTCACATAACCTTCAAGGTGATGGATAACATGACGATGCATGTGCTTCTAATGAGTATGGGGCGAGTGTTTAAAACTCGTATTTAGAGGCGGGGAGTAAAACTATCCGAGAAGATCGACATAAAGTTCAAGATAGTTACTAAGTGCTCGGTTAGAGTAGATAAGGTAAAGGTCTCTATGAACTAGTTAACATAGCGATTATCATATCAATCCTCCTATTACAAGTCCCGCCCATACAAGACTTGTAATACTTAAATTCATACATAATTCCATGTAAACAGAACTGTGACGGGTTTTGTTTACATAGCAATTATCATATCAATCTTTATATTACAAGTCCCGCCCATACAAGACTTGTAATACTTAGATTCATACATAATCCCATGTAAACAAAAATTTATAACGGTCTCCGTGTAATACAATATAGTATAAAGCTATGAAGAAAAATAATGTCCTTATAGACCATTGTTTAACTTACAATGCCTGAGAACAAAATAAACCCATTGTGCAACTCACAATGTCTAAGAAGTAAAATGAGACAATTGTATATCTCACAATGCCTGAGGTATAATTGAGACCATTGTATAACTCATAATGTCTTAAGAAATGCTCTGGTATTTATATAAATAACTCTTATATAAATAAACGTGCGATATACGCAAAAGATGTAAGCATATATATTACATATATGTATGTCACGTAAGCACTTAATGCAGCACGTAATGTAACACTTAAGCAAGTAGTTTGTATGTCACTTTTGAAAATGTTTGATTGATGCAATATTTGTGAAAGTGGTTTATAGTCCTAAAGGGGGGGGGGGGGGATTGGGTAAAATATGCAACCTAGGTTCTCTATAACCTGGCCTGATACCATCCTGTAACACCCCCAAAAATGTTCCAGCCGGAAATAGTTCAGGTGCGATACTTCATAATAACAAAGAGCACAAGATACAAAGAACGACCTCTTAACTATATACTTTGAAAAATGTTTATCTCGTTGATATTTCTTGAAATTGATTATAAAACATTTGTCCATAATTGCATCACCATGAAAAACTTGAATGTAAAGACTACCAATGCACATCACATAGTCCAAGCATCTAATTCACTTCTGAGAAAAACATGCTTAAAAAGGGTCAACATTAAAGTGTGAGTTCATAGAGATTTGTAAGTACAAATGTAAATGTGGAATTCCAAGATTTATAACATATGCATGACCATTTCAATCCTATAATAATATGCCAAAAGTGTAAGAAGTAAATTAAAACCAACAGAGTTTAGTGTTTTATATCGCTCCTCCGCAAAATAATGAAAAGGTGTTCAGAAATTAGTAATGTTCAATAAGTATTATGGACATTTGAGATCATTGATTTTACAAATGTATGGGTCTACTAAAACATTAAAAACAGAAGGTGGGGGCTTACTAAAATAAGTTACGCTTTAGTCCCTGTGTAATACTTTTCACCCCTAACCCCCATTATCATACACATTTCATTTCATATGGGACACTTGATTATAAATATATTATAAGGAATATGTTATACTCATTCTTATTAACATAACCTAGCCTCACCTTCCTTCATCTCTCTCTCTCTATAATCATTTCCGCGCCCACCATTTTATCCGTCGATAATTCACAACCATCACAATCCTCATACCATACACACCCTCTCATCGTACCTCCAACACCACTCAATTTCCACACCGACTCCATCTCCTCCACGACGACACCACCCTCGCCGAAATCACCCCCTACAACCGGCCCACTACACCACTAATAGGGTGCGTATGGCTGGGTATAGAAACTAAAGGGGTGCGTTGGCTCTCGTGGAATAACAGCTTGGGGTGTATAGACTAGGGTGCGTTTGGAATGTCTCGCACCTCGAAAGTGCGTTGGCTTGATTCGGCAGCCACCCGAGGAGGGTGTTCGTTTGGTTGTTTCAAAGGGGCGCAGTTGTGTTGTGGTTTCATCGAAGAGGGTGCGTGGGTTGGTCGGGTACCAAATTTTATGCGCGTGGTTTTGTTATAAACTGCCATAGGGGCGGTTGGTTTGGCAGCACCTCAAGTGCGTTTGGTTGCGACAGAAACACATAAAGGCGTGTTGGTTTGCTGTCTTTAGTCGTTAAGGGAGCGTTTGGTTGTGGGTTTAGGAGCCGAAGGGACTGTTTGGGTTAGGACAGCCGCAGGGTGCGTTTGGTATTGGTGATAGAAACACCTTTAGGGTGCGTTTGGCTGAGGTAGGCAGCCGAGGGTTTGGGTTGGTATTGTTTGGCTGTGCAGTCTCAACGCACAAGGGGTGCGTTCGGTTGACAGGTTCACAACAAGGGTGCGTTTAGTTCTTATAAAAACCACAGGGCTGCGTTTGTTTGGTTTTATAGAAATGGGTGTTTGTTTTGGGTCAGCCGAGGGTGTTCGTTTGGGGTGGCAGCCACCACCGTAGGGTGCGTGTGGGTGGTGGCCACCACCAAAAAGGGTGCGTTTTGGTTTCGTGTTTGGGACAAGGGCCCGTTTGGTTGGGCGTGTAACAGATTTGGGTCCGTTTGGGTGGATTAGCAAGAGATGTGTTTGGTTTAGCGAATCAACGAGGAAACGACGAGGGTTTGTTTGGTTTATATATCATAACGACAAATAAAAATAACTTAAGTTTTAATAAATATTAAAACTGGATAAATATTATTTGGTGGGTTTTAATCGGTTAAATAAAAATAATATTTATTGATTGGTTTAATATAAATATAGGGATAATTGTTTTTAAATGTATTAAAGTTGCCTAATTTTACTATGTTACGCAACATCTTTTTAATTTTTTTAAATAATG
>BQNB010112035.1:4922-22231 GCA_026074375.1 Tanacetum coccineum
GGAACGTGTCCCCTGATACAAACCATAAAGTTCGTTGTATAGTCATGGATAGGAATGTTATCCTCGATCCAAAGACTCTTGGTACTGTATCCACACAATATCATACCCACACAAAGTAGGCGAAAACAACCTACCCATAAAGTGGGCGAAACCAATAATGGGTAGGAACATTACCCCTGCTCCAACAACGTATAACATTTAGCACATAAGATATAATAGATACATAAAAGTCCATACGTCAATTAAACCACATATTCATAGCAATTAAACGTTTCAAAACACATTTTGCATCATTTCCATCCCAAGAAAACATAGTAAAATGGGACTATGAAGCTCACCTGATGCTCAGCTACTTGACAAACTCTTGCTCACAATCTAAACACAACAAAATACAAGTTACACTCGGTTAGGCTAAATGCCCAAGCCAATGTAACAATCATATGATGGACTTCTAAACCTTATACTAAGTTTATAATCCTTTAGATACATCTCCCATATCATTTTCATACCCTATATGACCTTATTCATTAACTTCCACTTTCACAGTTTCTGGCTGAATTTTATAGTCACTTCATGACCACAAATAAAATACTAAAACACCTAATTGATAGTTCTCCTTACATCCCATAGCTCCCCAATGAGTTGTGAGCTACTGTGATTTTTAGAAAAAATAATACTAAGTGGAACTATTTTATAAAAATTCATCATTACAAAGTACTCAGATTCGGATCTGAATGCACACCAAAACGTTTGATGTCCTTATAACTACTTAGAAAATGTTTTAATGTTATCCCTTCGAACTGGAGTTAATAGACACCTAAAATATGAATACGAGTCAAGGGGACTTTGAATTCCACTTTCTTATAGAGAAGACCTGCAAAATAAAGTTAGGAAACCAACAAAAACCAACTAATATTCGAAATTCTAAATTCATTTTATTAATTAAAGACGGGTTGTCTCCCGACAAGCACTTTTGTTTATTACCGAGTCTTTAAGTTAGACTCAAGATGCTCTAAGTTAGTTCATAATTGATTATTGCTATTTTTATGACGAAGTTATGATTTGTACAAAGATGACCACTTTCAAAACTTTGCTCCAGCTTTTAAATTCGAATTTACAAACCCTAAAACCCTAATTACACATGCTTAACACCACTAATCATTCCAAAAACAATTTTTAAAGATCTTATATAAACCCTAGTCCATCTTCAAAATTGTGTCATGAAATAACTAAAAAGAATTAATTAGTTAGGTATAACATACCTTTAAACATGATCTTGATACACAAGATCGCCCACTGATTCTAAATAAAGAAATATTTTTTTTCTTTTCAACGAAAAAGACCCAAGGGCATTATGGTAGTGGGTGTTGGTGTTAAATACGTGTGTGATTTAATCTAAGGTCGCAGGTTCGAGTCCTGGACCTTGGTTTTTGTAAAACTTTTTTTTTCTTTTTAAACAAAACTTTTAATAAGCTAAAAATAAGACTTTTTTGTAAAATGACTTTTTATAAAAAAAACTCAAATAAGCTGGAAAAGAGCTTATAAATGTGACAGATTGCTAAAAAGAACTTATGAGCTTTTTACTAAGCACAACCTTGCACAAAAGCTACTAAAAGCTTAGCCAAGGCCAAATAAGCTTATATGTAATAAGCTCAGATTCTCAAATAAGCTTTTTGATAAAAACTAAGGACAAACAGCCTAAAGGGTACTTTTTGAGCTAAATTTTAAGCTAGTAAACCAAAAAGCTAATCCTTAAATCCTTAAAACAGATAAAACTACATCTATGGGCTACTTGGAACACTAACTTTTAGACATTTTGAACTAATAAAAAGCTAATTACGACCTTCTGAATTAAGTTGTTCACACTGAAACTATGTTTTTAGATTTTTAAGGATCTTGAAAGAAAAAGGAGCAAACTGCATCCCTAGTTTTAAGCTAGAAAAAGTTCATCAAATATTAAAATAAGCTTAAAAAGATTAAGCTTGACTTGAAAACTGCTTATGCTATGAGAATTAGGACCTAAAACACCCTATAGCTTATCTAAATCTGCCCTTGAAAAGTAGTTTATAAACTTTTAACTTTAAATCATTAAGTATGACAAATTAGAGCTTAAAGATTCAAATGATGTTTGCAAACTTATGGGCTCTATTTTGATACAAATATAGATCAAACACAAGTACAAACTTCTACTAAAACTCAGCTTATAAAGACCTTAGCCTATAAGCTGATTCCAAAAACTTTAGGCCTACAGATTCAAGTATATGAAAGATTTTACCTTAAAAATAAGTTTTAGGCTTTAAAAACTTTTGAAAGCTAACTAGAACCTCTTAAATTTAATCCACAAAACTAAGCTTTGGGTCAAAAATGACTCAAACAGCACTAACATGGGTTAGTGCTGTTAATTCCAAACACCCCTTTAAGATCAAAAATACACTAAACCTTAAAAACAGAATAATTAAGCTATGATTTCAAAAAGACAAATGATTAACTAGTTATTATAGGCTCTAATGAACATTCATGAACCAGTAATAAGCATTTGATAATAAGCAATCCAAAATAAGCTATTTTAGGCTTAAAAGGCAAGATTTTATGAAAACTAAAAAAACTTAAAGACAGATAATGAGACTCTTAAACTAGAACAAATAAGCTAAATTAAGACTGACTAAACACAAATAAGCAGGAATTAAGTAGTCTAATAAGCAAATTATAAATAAGCTAAAAAAATGAAAAGTGAGACACGCGTGGCACTGGCATGTGTTGAGAGTGTGTTGAAAGCGAATCGTGCAAAGGAGGAGGGGGGTTTGGCTCATTTTGGGCTTTCCTGCCAAATTCGGGCTTATTTAATGATATTTCAAATGCAGGGTTAAGGGGTAACGGGTGTTAAGGGTTGTTAGCTTTAGGGACTAACGGTGTAAAAGTTAGGGACTGTCTGTGTTAGTCCCTTAAGGACTAACGGTGTAATACACTTAACAGCAGTATAGTGGGCTGTTAAGTATAAGGTTTTGGGCCGTTTGGGCTAGTTGTTGGTTTTGGGCTTTTTTTTGTTGGCTTTTGATATAAAAGGCTTAGTATAGATGGCATAATGGACTGACTTGGCCCATTAACTTGGGTTTGGTTGGCCCACTAAGATGCATACGCCTTTGGCTTTGGATTTCCACGCTCTTTCCAATCTCGTGCTCGGTTTTGTCTGGTTTTTGCCTTGTTTTTGTCTTTTTGTGAATATCTGTCACCTGCACAGTACATAACGCAAAACAAGCATATATTTGGCATTTTATGTCCGTTTTTGGTCATTTAAGCTTGTTTTATTTAGAAAAAGGTATGTGTATTTAAGCACATACCAAATCTCCTCATACTAAACTATTGCTGTGTCCTCACGCAATGAAATAAATCCATGTTTAGAAAACCAAAAATTTCCCACCATTGTTGATCCTCAAGATGTAGTGTGTGATAGTCGTCCAGTTCACGGTGGAGTGAGCATAGAGTCAAGCAGCCGGTGTGGTTGGAGATGCGGTTGGTGTGTTCCTGAAAGATGAGAGTGTGTGATGGTTAAGTGACTCCTGTGTAGAAATTGGGCGATGTAGCTCGTTTTATTTTGAAATAAGGTATGTAGTATTTAAGAGCTCTAGTGTGAGATCTCAACAGACACTGATTAACGCAAGACGACCGTCGCATTAGTCGCACCACAAAGATCCCTTGAAACGCTCGCTATCATCAACCAGCCCACGCATGTTGTGTGTGCTAGTATGTCTGTTTATTAGGGTGGTATTGTATGAAGTCTAATGTGAGTGAAACAACTCTCCACGATGCTCTGTCTCGCACCCTCCCTCTCGCATACACGCGCGCTCGTCCAACGTCTTCGAGTGACCTGTGACAGCTTTAATCTTGAAGCTAGTACAGTTTCGTGTGGATGTGCGTTGTCAACTTCTCTTAAACGCAAAACAAGCATATATTTGGCATTTTATGTCCGTTTTTGGTCATTTAAGCTTGTTTTATTTAGAAAAAGGTATGTGTATTTAAGCACATACCACACACCATCATACCCCTAAAACAACTATTTGTTGATCTCATAAATGATGATGAAAACCTTACTACACCCTCTCCTACAACAACTTCTTCATCTCCAACTCCTCTAAATGCACCATCAAAAACTCCATCAACCAATCAAACCTCATCAAGCCAAGAGAACACATCTTCTACTTTTCAATCAAAACTTCAAATTTCACCACCATCATCAAATGAACCAACTTCTCCTCAACCTTTGAACCCTTTGCTTGGAAACATCTCGGATGTTCCTCCTAGACCTTCAAACCCTCAACCACTTCAAAGTCATCCTTCTTTGGATATCACTCTTTCTTTGTCACCAATCACTCCTCTTGATCACATTCTTGATACTCCATCACCACCTTCTCCACCACAACCTCAACCACCTATCATAGGCCATCCTCTTTACTACAACTATCATGACTACCATGGGTCAACATGCATATTTTGCTCTCACAACCAAACTCTTTTCTTAACCTTAAGAGATGAGATAAACATCGTGTTTGCTCATATCGAGTATCTTCTCACTACCGCAATCACCTCACACTTTCCACCTCCACCTTGAAATGTTTTCACAAATCTCATAATGTGTCACCCCAACCTTTTACTCAAAAGTCATCCCCTATGAATCATGAATCATCTAGGACTTATGTAGTATTATCTTTATCTACTTCATGTAGTATGTTTAGATTGTAGTGTAATTAATGGATTAATGCTCCCTTATTTGTCTTAGCTCTATTTTCATTGCATGAGTTAAATTAGTTATGTATAATACTGTATGAGTTTCTTGATTATTAAATGAAACTCCCTTATGGGTGACTTGAATTTAGTGTTATGATTAAAAGATATTTGTCTTGCACTTGTACCTCTAACTTTGTTTTGTAGCATACAATTTTCGTAAGATCGATCTCTTGGTGCCCCAAACGAGGGGGAGCATACATCAAGGGGGAGTCTTGATATCGTCGACTTCTTTCTTTCTACAACAATTTGACGATCATCCTTTTTGAATTCGACAAAAAGGGGGAGAAATGAAATGAAACTCATTAATAACTTGAAACCTTTAATTTTATAAAAAATGAGTTTATATTTTGTCATCATCAAAAAGGGGGAGAATGTTAATACAAATAATGTCTAAAAACATTATTTATATTTTTCAACCTCTCAATGTTTTGATAATAACAAAATGTAAAAACGTTTACGATAAAAATAAATGTTTACAAATTATTAATCGTAAAATTCCATTTCTAAGATTAGTAATCACTTAAGGTATAGACCAACAAATCATGATCAAGAAGATATTTTTTCTTAACCATCACATTTTTATAAAAGTATTTTCACAAAAATAAATATACAAAATATTTTTTAATTAAAAGAAAAGTTTTATTTAAAACTTATATTTGGAATTCAAAATTTCCCCCAAAATGGAAGCTTCCATACCAGATACAACCTTCCCTACAAAAAGACAAAAATAGGAGCTGAGTCTACTGGGCGGCCCCCTTATAGGTTTGGCGGCCCCCAGATATATCTTGGACCGCCGAGACCGCCTGCAAATGACCGTTAGGATTCATGTCTTTAAATACTACTCTATTTCTGGCAGAAAAACATATCTCTTTGCACAAATATTTCCAGTCTTCTTTCTCTCTCTAAAATCCTTCTTTCTCTCACTAAATCTCTTGATCACTAACATTTTTTGATCTTGTTTCAAGTGATCCAATCTCTTCTTTTCATCTCTCCTCTCTATCAAGTGCAAGAGGAGAACATTCATATTCGTCAAGAAACAAATTGTTATTTAGTGATCTCTCCTCTCTTATTCTAAGTATCAAATATCTATTGTAATTATCTTGTATAATTGTGTGATTCGGATTATGTGTAAATCCGATAGTGTAGATCTTGTGAGTGTATCATGTTTGTGAAGTGGTAGATTGCTTCTAGCTAAGATAAGGACTCGACATTTAGCTTAGTGTCGAAAAATAACGTAAGCGGCGTGTAAATGATTTTCTCCGCCTGAAGAGAGCTTTTTGGCATAGTGAAATCTCGAGTAGGATACTCGAGGAGTGGAGTAAGGCGAAGAAGAGCTTCGTAGCTGAACCACTATAAATCTTGGTGTCTTGGTTTGATTGTTTCTTCTCTCATCTCTTTATATATTGTTGTGATTGTTATTTAGTATTAGTTTAGATATTTACATTGTTGATTCATATTGTTGATTGGTAGAACATACAACTCGAATCTAAGTATTTTGAAAGCAAACTTTTAAAACGTAAAACAAACCTGTAAACTATTCACCCCCCCCCCCCTTCTAGTTTCCACATATATGATATTGAACTATGTGGGTGTGTTCGCTGGAAAACCTCACGAGATTATAACTCGTCCACTCGGGCCACCGAGGGGTTTAAAGTCTTGTTGCATACGCTAAATGCAATCGTGGTGCCTATAAAAGTGGGCTTTAGTATTTTATGGTTTTTGTAGTTTAGTTTATTTTGCAGATTAAATAAAACAGATGGAGCATGGATTGGTGGTTAGAATCTTATCACTTGGGGAGGTAATATATATTTGGATCGGTATATTATATGGTTGAATTCACATGCTTGGCATTCAGTTTGCGCTATATCTTTCAGAATTCAACCAAGCACTTATGAGCCCCGAGAAGTCCCGTTTCTCTTATATTTATTTCTCCCGCTTATCCTACTTTTAAGTTATTTTCTGATTACATATAATTCTCAACTTAAGTGTGGGGGGAAAATAAATTGGAAAAATAAGACTCATTTTAAATCATTAACTTTTGTTCTCCCTCAGCAATCTAAAAATCTAATCATGTTTTTTAAATTATTTTGCCACTTAGGTTAATATATTAGAATTAAACTTAGTAAATAAATAAATTTTTCTAACCAGAGATGTGGTCCCCCCAACTGATAAATCAATTCCTGACTCGGGATCGATGAAATCACTTGTGCAATTTAATAACCAATCACCAATATGGTAAGGTTATAGAATCTTTAAGGAAATCAGGTAATCCATCCTTGATACCCTAACATAAATGTTTGCCTTTAGGCTTTCCTCGAGTTAAGGTTTTGAAATGAAAAACTGCAAGTCCTCATCCTCGTTACGGGCTATATATATTGGTAGGTTTTTGTCCACCTTTTTTTCTTGAAGCATTGGTATTGGTATCGATTTAAAAATTATATGAGTGTGCCGGTGATTTATTGATTCTAGAACTTATGCTTGAAATCATTACGAGATCGCAGTGAGATCATGTTCGCGTGATAAAGGTATTTTTATGTGATAAAGAGGCAACTTATGATTAAACCAAATAGCCATTCCATTTAACATATTATTCTTTTAGCTAATTAAACTGATTAGCTAACCACCCATATATAAAACCCTTTTGTTAGCACTCACCTTTAGTGTCACACCCAGCCAAGGCAGAAACGCGACGCGCGACGAGAGAGGGAATTATCACAACACATTGGCGTCTATATAGAGAAACTAAATCGTGCATAAAATACAAGGTATAGACACGCAGTGTCGTGAAAATACCTAAACACATCAGCAAAATCCAAAAGGTGTCTGACATTCAAATGAAGGCAGTTCATGTCAACGTCATGACATGCAAACATTCATACATCCAAAACAAATAACAAAATCTAGATAACTAAACTTCGCCAGCTGCCTACGGTCCATCTAGCCACTTTTCCTAACTTTAATCTCATCCTGCTGTATACCTGAAAATGATGCTTATACGTCAACATAATGGTTGGTGAGAAACATAGGTTTTCAGACACACATATTCAATCCATTTCCCAAAACTATTTATCCAATTACTGTGATTATAAAACAATACTTTTGCATGACAATTATGCTAACTAACATACAAGATAACATGCAATTCAATCCAATCATATCAAACCAACAAATCATATATTGGGTAAGCGTACCCATCCGATCCCTCATAACCAACACTAAGTAGGCGTACTCATCTGATCCCTCAGACACCTAGCAGACGACCTAAATCGCTCTTGGATCATACCAAATCCTTTTCCCTCTAGCTCAGGCCATGGATACCCGCAAGTAATCCCCCTAACTAGGCAACAATTCCTTCCACTAAACAGGCCATGGATACCCGCAAGTAACCCTCATGACTTAGTTCACACATCAATATCACATCACATAACATGTAGCACATAACGCATACCAGTCACATAATAGTCCATGCATATACACTAACACATAATCACATCAATTTAAAACTCATTTCAACACTTGCATCATTTCCATCCCAAGTTTAAAACGCAATAAAAAGTGGGACTATGTAACTCACCTGATGCTCAGCTACTTGACAGAATCTTGCAAACAATCTAAACACAACAAAACACAAGTTACACTCGGTTAGGCTAAATGCCCAACCAATGTAACAATCATATGATGGACTTCTAAACCTTATACTAAGTTTATAATCCTCTAAATACATCTCCCATATCATTTTCATACCCTATATAACCTTAACCATTAACTTCTAATTTCACAGTTTTTGGCTTAATTTTATAGTCACTTTATGACCACATATAAAATACTAAAACACCTAATTGATAGTTCTCCTTACATTCCCTAGCTCCCCAATGAGTTGTGAGCTACTGTGATTTTTAAAAAATAATATTAAGTGGAACTATTTTTAAAAAATTCATCTTTGCAAAGTACTCAAATCCAGACCTAAATGCACACCAAAAAGTATGACGTCATTAAAAATACTTAGAAAATGTTTTAACGCGAGCCCTTCGAACTGGAGTTAATACACACCTAAAATATGACCTCTGATTTTTGGCTAACCCTAATTCGAATTTTAAATAGGGGTTTTACTCTCCGAAATTAGACCTAAATCTGACCCGAATTTACTGTTTAGACAACTTTTCTTACGAAAATCATTAGACCAACTTCCCGACCTCGAAATCAATCGTGGCCGGACTTTTTGAAAACTAGACTCTCTGAACTTATCAATGGACATAAGATTGATAATAAACACGTTACCATCATTGAGATATCAATCGAACAACGTGACCTAAAATTCTGCCCAAACCTAATTCCTTTTCTAACGCGTTCTAGACCTAACCGATTACACCAAAACGCTTATATTTCGTCCCTAATCACTTCTAATTTGTCTAACATCATTAATTTATAGGAAATATGAAAACCCTAATTCCATCAATTTATTGTTACATTAATTTTAAAAAGATTAAACAAAAACTTAATTGAAAACATACCTAAAAAAACAAACCAAAATCCTTTACTGATTACACTTAATCACCGCAACCACCTATTTTCTTGATAAAAAAAAAAATATAAATTTTTTTTTTCTTTTCTTAATGGAATCGGTCGAACAAACAAAGAGAGGAGAGAAAAGTGTTTTAGGAATTTATTGATCTTATATTTATACTACCTAGAATCCTAATTGTAATCAGATTTGTTTCCTTTTTTTTCTTTCTTTAAAACCGATCTAACCAACATCCCTTTTTTTCAAATTATTTTTTTTTCTATAGAATTTCGTTCTCCCTCCCTCCTATATATATTTTTTTAAATGAAAAACTATTCACTACTTATTTACCTTAAATACTTAAATAAATACATAACTTAAAATAAAACACTTACACTACTTATTATTATTTTCCCCAAATTATTATTTACTTATTACTTCATAAATAAATTGTAAAATCTCAATTTACTAATTAATCTCAACTCGAAACTTAACGATACATACTTCTTAAATTTTACCGACGATAAAATAACGAAAATCACTATACTTCCGAAATCACCATCACATACGAAATGAAATGACTAAATCATTTATTTCTACTATCACAAACACTTATAATAGCACCAATATCATAACACACATATCATCAATTCATCTTAAGCACATAATACCAAACTCATAAAACCAGGCAAGTTAACACTAATGGTTAAACTAACCTTGCTAAATCACGGTTGTCACAGTATCCCTTCCTTTAGGAAATTTCGTCCCGAAATTTAACAGGTAGGTTCTGTTAGGATTGATAAAAGTGACGTTCTTATTAAGATAGAAGTCTTGTAATAAATAGAATAATAATATTGTGTAATAAGGTAAGTGAAAGGCTCGTGACTAAAATATTTTTGCTTATTGTTTGCTCGTGCTTTGCTATGAGTGTTGCGCCATTTCGATGAAGATGAAGAAGGCCTGCATCATTTTTGTATTTTTTGTTGTGTATTCTTATCTCAAGTATGGGGGAATTATTAGTTGTATGAAGGATTGATTGAAAGAAACAAATATATATATATATAATGAAATATGAAAAAAACATATCGAAAAAGGAAAAAAAAGAGAGTGAAAAAGTGATGAATAAGAGTTGGATTGTTGTTGGCACTTGCGACGTATTGTTATATTATTTGTGCCAGTTTGGTTATGATCAGATATATTGATGAGAGGTTCGATAACCTCACGGGTTTGTGGATTGTCGTAACTAGCAACATGGGTTTCTTGGACTTGTCGACATGTATATTATAAAACCAATTCCAGTATATATTTCCTATGCCTTATCCATACCCTTATTAACCCTTAGCCTAACGTTACAACCTGAATAAAAGTCCTCTTTTGATAATTATACCTGGTGCTTACGCCATGTCGGTGCAGTTTTGTTTCTTGTACAAGCCTATGGTAACTTAATGAATCATGTCTGAGCAATTGAGTGTGATTTCCCTTTTACCCTCTATTACATCATATACGAGTGTTTGAGTGAATTATACTTTTCCTTATTCGTGAGGTGCTTAGTCATGTTATTACAGCTTGAAGATCATTGGGTATTGTCAAACATCTCTGTTTTCACATATTAAAAATCCAAAAATATTTTTCATAATTCTAAATTTGTTTTGTAAAGCTTATTATTTTTCCTTATTTTGCTTGAGGACAAACAAACCCTTAAGTGTGGGGGGTTGCGCCTTTTGCGCTTATTTATTAAAAAAACCAAAAATATTTTCGATAATTTCACACTCAATAAATAATAATAATAATAATAATAACTATTAAAATTTAAAAATATATGTATAAAAATTTCCTTGTCTTGTCATGTAGGAACCTTGTTTTTAAATTTCTTTTCTTAGATTTGCTTGAGGGCAAGCAAAGTTTAAGTGTGGGGGGATTTGATAACGCTCATTTTATACATATTTCTATATGCGTTATCTATGCTTTTATGTATCTATATTGGTTAATTATAAGAACTTTCGATACTTAATTGAGTATATTTGCTATTGTAGGTTCATGGTACGTGTCGTGGAAGAAAACGAAAGAATACACGAAGAATTGAAACTTTTGGCTATGAAGTGCGCCGCACTTTGTGGCGGTTTTCATATATAAAACTTGCAAAACAAGATTTTGCATCTTATAAAACTCACACACTCCCCAAAACCGTCGGGTTCTCACAAAAATAAGGGAAAATTTAAAAAGATCAATCCATCAAGTCTTTAATCATGCCTGGGGTATGTTAATATCATTCCTTTAATTTATTTCTTGTCAATTTATTCAATTTCTTGTTTATTAGGGTTATTTATAATTAGATTAGGGGAAATAAAATCCATGTTGATATGAACAATTAACCCATCGAATTATGATATTTAGAAGTTATTTATCAAATGCATGCTGAAATATCGATAAATCTAAAAATATTGTTCATATTATGAATTTATCTTTAAAATAAATTGTTGCAAAATCATAAAAAAAATTGAAATTATTTTACCAGCCCAGAAAGTATGCCAAGCATAATTGAAGTGTTATTTCGAATCTATAAGCGATTTTGATAAATTTCGACTGTGATAGAATTGTTCATAGTTTATGGGTTTTACTTTGAATATAATAAAGTGTTCTTGGGAAATTCATGTGAAATCACTATCTTTTGCTCGTGGAATTTGGTATAATCTTGTTTATCCTTTGAATATGATTATTCCTGAATTTTATAAGTTTAATATGCGTGTTACTTGTTTGATTATAGAATAATTTCATTATGTTTGTTTAGGTGTTCTTGAGATGTGATATAAATATATGTTTTGGATATATGCTTATTATCGTATAAATCGTATGCTCGATATTATTATGCTATGATCATTGAGACTTGTTTGATTTATCATTGCAATAGAAATAGGTCTAAAGTCTCTATTTTGTTGATTGAATTTCACGTTGTTTGTCTATGGCAATTTGGTATTAACCTTGTGAGAATTGGTTAATAAAACTATGATCAACCTAAGTATAATAATGTTTAATGCTTAATCACATGTCTAATGAACTTGATTAAGAGAATATGTTTTTTATATTATCAACCAGAAACCTATTCTTAATGCACTTGGTATGTTTAGAATTAAAGGCTAAAATGAATTCTTATCATATTGAATAGTTATTTGCTTGATTGATTACCTATCATTTCTTGCTTATATATCTTGTTTGTGCGTGAATCTCTATCCATATATATGTTTTGTCTCATGTATCTTGGCCTAAACAAACATGTTTTAATAATCTTGGTATAATCTAAATCATTTCTAGCGTTTGTTATAATTACTTGTTATTTCAAATATGGGTCTAATGATCGTGACAATCATTTGGACTTTCTTTCTAAACTACTTTTTGAATCTGAAAACACACAACTCCCTTGGGATGACCTGGACTTACCTAGACTTTACTACATTCGAAAGGGTATACTTTCCCGTGTGTTTCCGTATATTAACCGGTAATTCTAGTCTTATAAATGTAAAGCTTTTGAAACACATCAGGACTCGTTTTTGGCATTTCAAGCTATTTACGGGATGAACCTCCTGGAACATAATTAACATAGAAAAAATACTCAAAAGGATTAACACAAGCACATATAACTAAGATAACAAAGATCAACATAGATTCACCATCGTCTACATGGTAATTGTTCAAACGAAACTGACAAAAGTCAAATAGTTAAAGGACTATATTAGAACATCTAGATCTTAGAAAAGTGCAAGGGTTACATAGGAATTGCACCGATGGAAATTATTGATCATCAATTACCTTTTGAATACACCATTGCTAGCAGATCAACTGATGTGATGGTGGTATGTCAAGTTAGATCCTGGGCCTTAGAAAATTAATTATTTATTTATTTAAACATGGGTAGTTAATTTTATTCAAGGAGTATTATCAAAAATACTAAATCTTGAACTTTACTATGTTTGTAGATGGCACTACCTAATCAAAACATAAACCATTTGGCTTTCATGTCGATGTTTGAAAGAGAAAAAATTTCTGTTACTAATTTCAATGACTGGTTTCGTCAACTTAAGCTGGTCTTGAGAGTTGAAAAGAAAATGTTTGTCATTGAACAGCCTTTACCCGCGGCTCCTGCTGTTTATTTTGTAGCACAAGTTCTTGCGCAATGGAATGCAGTTTATGATTCATATAATGAGGTTGCTTGTCTTATACTTGGGAGTATGACCCCTGAACTTCATAGACGGTTTGAAAACTCCTCACCATATGACATGATAAGGGAGCTTAAATCTATGTTTGAGAAACAAGCTGGAGTAGAGCGCTTTGACCTGATCCAAACTTTCCATGCTTGCAAACAAGAAGAGGGTAAACTAATTGGTACATATGTTCTTAAGATGAAAGACTATGTAGAGCAACTAGAACATCTTGGTTATGTGCTCTCGCAAGATATTAGTGTTGGTTTAATCTTGAATGGCCTCACTAGTAATTTTGTTGGTTTTGTAAGAAACTACAATATGCATAACATGGGGAAGACAATTGGTGAACTACATGCTCTACTTATTGAGTATGAGAAAGTGTACCCAAAAGGCTGCTACACCACAAAGTAATGGTGATTTAAGGTGGTAGAATCCAGAAAGCCAATAAGAAATTGCTTAATGCTAAAGGCAAGGGTAAAGGAAAAGGCAAGGGAAAGGATAAGCTAATTTATATCTCGAAGCCTAAAAACCTGCTGCTAAAGAGCACCCGACAAAGGATGACACCTGCCACCACTGCAAAGAGGTGGGTTGTTGGAAAAGGAATTATCTTGTTTACCTTGCTGAGTTGATTAAGAAGAAGCAAGTTAGCACTGCCAGTTCTTTACGTATCTTCAGTATAGAATTATTTTCTTTTCCTAATAAATCCTAGGTGTATGACACTGGTTGTGGTGCTCACATTTGTACCACAAAACAGGGTCTTAGAGGAGCAAGAAAGCTGAAACAAGGAACTCTCTATTTGTACATAGGAAATATTGTTCGTGCGCAAGTGGAAGCTATTGGAAGTTATGACTTATTTACCTAATGGCCTAGTGATTTGTTTAGACAATTGTCATTATGCACCTACTATAACTAGCGGTGTTGTTTTAGTTTCACGTTTGGTTGACAATGGTTTTATTCAATGTTTTACGGATTATAGAATTTCAGTTTCAAAGAATAATGTTCTGTATTTTATGCTATTATTAGTAATGGTATTTATGAAATTGATATGATTAATCGTGTGCTAAATGTTAAATCTATTTATACTGATAGCAATAAAAGAGCCAAGCACAACTTGGACTCTACTTATCTTTGGCATTGTCGTCTTGCTCATATAAGCAAGAAATGTATTGAAAAGCTGCAACATGATGGTCTTTTAAAATCAATGGATGAAGAATCTTTTGATAAATGTGTATCTTGTTTATCGGGCAAGAAGACAAGGAAACTATTTCCACATCATACCGAAAGGGTGAGGCAAACCGATCTTTCTTGGGCTAAAAACATACTGATGTTTTGTTTTGTGTCCACTTAGACATGTGTCAAGAACAATGGTGCTATGGTACTTGATTACCTTTATGGATGATTATAGTCGTTATGGTTATATTTATTTACTTAAACATAAACATGAATTTTTTGAAACGTTCAAGGTGTTTAAGAATGAAGTGGAAAATCAACTCGGAAAGACTATAAAGGTACTTTGATTAGATCGATGAGGCGAATATATTAGTCAAGAGTTTAAAGATTATATGAAAGCTTGTGGAATTGTTTAGCAGCTTATACCTCCATATACACCACAACACAATGGGGTGTTTGAAGGAGGAATCGTACCTTGTTGGACATGGTTTGATCAATGATGAATCTTCCAACTCTGTCGTTATACTTTTGAGATTATGCTTTGGAGATTGCTACACGAATTCTCAATATGGTTCCAACAAAGAAGATTGATAAGACACCATATGAATTATGGTATGGAAAAGTTCCTAATTTGTCTTGTGAAGAGAGATACGCCTGACAGACTCTAACAAAGATATGTTAAGTGTATCTTTGTAGGATACCTAAAGGAAACAATGGGTTACTATTTCTACTTCCCACCTGAAAACAAAATTATTGTTGCAAGGTATGCTGAATTCTTAGAGAAAAATCTTTTGTCTCAAGAAATCAGTGGGAGGGCCAATTTTTATCTCAAGGATGTCAGGTGGGAAGGGCCGAAGAAAGTTAAGAAAGATTCAAGATAATGATACTTTACCTTACTGGAAAACAACTAGCGAAATTACTATGGAGGTTGAGGTTTCGAACCACCTCAAAGAGGATGTTTTCTTCTCGTTCGTAGGTTGCGGAGGAACATCGCCGCATCTCCGGATCTCTTATGTCATTTTAGAAGTGGAGGAGCATAGTTTAGGGGATCTTAATGAACCCAATAACTATAAAGCTACAATATTATATCCAAAATTTGATAAGTGGTCGATGATATGAATGCGGAAATGCAATCTATGAAAGATAATTACGTGTGGTGCTTAGTTGATCTTCTTCCTAATTGTAAGACTATTGGGAGCAAATGGCTTTTTAAGAAAAAGACTGACATGGATAGCATTGTACACACCTATAAAGCTCGTCTTATAGCAAAGGGATTTACTTAAACCTACAGGGTTGATTATGAAGAAACATTCTCACCCATTACTGACATTAGAGCTATTAGGATTCTCATAGCTATAGCGGCATTCTATGGCTATGAGATATGGCAAATGGATGTAAAATCTGCCTTCTTAAATAGTTATCTTGATGAAGATATTTATATGGTGCAACCTGAAGGCTTTATTCATCCTAAATATCCTAGAAAAGTATGTAAGCTTCAAAGATCAATTTATGGTCTTAAGCAAGCATCAAGAAGCTAGAATAAAAGATTTGATGAGGAAATCAAAAGGTTTGGATTTTCTCAAAATCTTGATGAGCCATGTGTATATCAAAAGGCTAGTGGGAGTAATGTTACATTCCTCATCTGATATGTCGATGACATAATTATCATAGGAAATCATATTCCAAGTTTACAAAGTGTAAAGTCATATCATGGAAAGTGCTTTGCCATGAAAGATATGGGGGAAGCAGCATTTGTTCTTGAAATCAAGAACTACTGAGATAGATCGAAGTGATTAATTAGACTAAGTCAAAGTGCTTACATGGATAAAATCTTGAAAAGATTTAGGATGGATAATTCCAAATGTGGTAACATCCCCATGCAATAAAAACTTGACTTAAATAAAACACAAGGTACTTCAACACCTGAAGAGGTGAAGCATATGCAAAATGTTCCCTATGCTTCAGCAGTAGGATCCATTATGTATGCGGTAAGATGCACTAGACCTGACGTTGCGTTCGTGTAAAACATAACAAGTCGTTTTCAACAGAATCCAGGTGAACTGCACTGGACTGCTGTAAAAACCATTCTTAAGTATTTAAGTGATGAGGTGACATTTTATACACTTTTTCAGGGTCATTTAACCCCCTAAATTGTGCATTTATGCCCAAAATAGGTACTTAATCGTTCCTTTTCGGGTATTTTGCATTTGGAAGGCATTTGGAGGAAATACACATGACTTGGGCTCATTTGGAGAAGAAACGGACAAGACTACGAACCAATACAAAGACTCTTCAAGATTTTTTGGTTCAGAGCCTGGAGACGGCGTCACATTTATACACGACGTCGTCACACTTAATCTAGTGACGGCGTCACAACATCTTTTGACGGCGTCAGCCCGCACTGACTCAACTCAGATCTAGAAGATTCTACTTTATGACGGCGTCACGATTAAAATGCGACGCTGTCATAGCGATATTCTTATAAATATAGACCCGAAATTAGGGATTTATGTGTGTAACTTTAGAGTAAAAAGGGAGACAAACCCTAGTTCGTTTGGCAGCTTATTAGGATGATTTTAAGGCTTTAAAACCCTATTGTACCTCCTTCAATTCATGTTTTAATCAAGTAAGACTATCTTAATCATTCAATATGTCTTGTT
>BQNB010112036.1:0-22231 GCA_026074375.1 Tanacetum coccineum
TTCAATCGTTAAACGATTATGGATAGAAAAAAATATGAAACCGTCTTGATGAAAATTTATAAACCTTAGCCTAAATTACTAAAAGTCCGAAATAAGGCCATTCTACGATCCTACGCGATCCGATCCGATCCAACGATCATACGATCATGGTACGATCCTACTTGAATTGCGATCTTGTTACGATCCTGATCGTTTTTTGTGTGTAGGATCGTAGGATCGTACGATCCTACGATCAAGATCACGATTTTGACAACCTTAGTTTATATTGAATCGATTGTGTATGTCTTGAAAACATAGCTCAATTATTGCAACGGTTGGAGAACAAGATATTTAATTTTTGTTTTAGTAGTTGGAGAGGAGGTTGAGACTTTATATTACAAGCATGATATGTAAGGCTGAACGTAATGGGATCGAATCACTCGGTCGGTCGTCCCATGTGTCACCTGGGGAACGCGTCCCTTCCCATTACACAACCAACAAACGAACGCGTCCCAACAGACCAAACCATTTCATTCGGTTCGCAAGCCGACTGAACAAATAGAAAAAAAAACAAATAACTAGCCGTTGGCCATTTAATGTATACGGTTGAATTTAAAAATAAAAAAAATTAACCCCCTTTATTCACTATAAAACCTTCCCATTTTCTTCTCATCTTTCACACATTATTTTCTACAACCTACAATTTATATACTAAATCAAAACAACGTCTTCCAAAACACCCAAATCCCGACGTAAACAAACCGTTCCACCAAATATCGACCCTAACTTTATGTTACACGGCCAATCCTCACCAATTCATTTTAATCACGCTGGAATCCAATACCTTTCCCCCACCAAATCCGTATTCGATTCCTTGGTATACCCAACAAGCGCAAAATCAAATGTATAATCCACAACAAGCATCACCACCGCCAAACCAATCTTCTCCGATCCCGACTTTTAATCTTGATGATGATAATTTCGAACCCTTATAGGCTTCCGCTTCTCAACCGTCACAATATATTGAAGGTCCATCCGAACCGGTTGAAGACGACTCTCTCGTCGAGGAAGTTGCGGCCGTGAAACCAAAAAGAAAATATACAAGAAGACGTTAACCTATCAAGAAGAGTGACAAAGAGTTCGTTGAACCGTGGACCATTGAGGATGATGTAGCTTTGTGTGAAGCTTGGGTATCGGTGTCGGAGAATAACATCGAAGGAAATGGCAAAAATGCGTCAGGGTTTTGGACGGAAGTAACTGAGTACTTTCACAAGGAAATGGGCGAACATAAAAGAAGCTACGATTCGGTTAACTGCAAATGAAAAAATAGGATTCGTCCTAAGGTTAATCAATTTTGTGAGATTTACAATAGTGTCAAAGATAGGCACCAAAGTGGGGCATGTGACACTACTATCTATCAAGAAGCCAAAATCGAGTATCGTACTATTTTCAATGCTCATTTTGCATTAACTGGTTGTTGGAAGATTTTAAAAGACCATTCTAAATGGAAAAAGTTGAAATGCCAAAGTTTTTTAAATCTAAAAAATCATCTTCCAAAAAATCGAGGACATCAGAAACCACATCACAAGGCAATTCAGATTCAGTACACATTAGTCTGAATCTAAATGACGAAGCAGCCGATTCAGAGGATGTAGAGGTTCAAGAGGTTGCACCAATGGGTCGAGACAGGGCTAAGAAGAAAGCATCATCATCTGGTGCTCGTTCAGAAACTTCAATTGCAGGTGAACCTAGTCTTGTTGACGCATTGTTTAGTAAATTCACAATGGCTGCAATGCTATTTTTTTGTAGAGGAAGGAATCCTCCTCTAGTATTTAAGAATAAAAGAACGTGAATTGGAACTGGAAGATCAGAAGCGTCGGGAGCAAGGAGAATCAGAGAGACTAAAGATTGCTCAACGGGATAAAGAATTAGAGTTGCAACAAAAAAATATTTGAATTTCAACAACAACAAAAATATGAGGAGGACATTAAGTATTACAATGAAGATCATGAAGATTTAATTGGAAGAGCTTTATCTACGACGTTGCTTTTGAAGAAAAAAAATCAAAGAGCGTTGAAATTTAGACTATTAGTTTAATTTTTAATTTTTATTGTAATGTTTTTATTTCTGTATTTTTATTTCCGTATTGTTAGCCTTAATTTTATATAAGTCGAACAAGAATGTTATCGGTCTTATTAGTAGTAATTAGTCTTGCTAAGTAATAGGCTAATCAAGTTAAATGGGCTTGGATTGTAATATAATATTGTCCATGTTTAGGGCTCAAAGCCCAAGATAAGCCAAGCCCGGACCAAGTTAAAAACCCATACGCCACTTAGTAAGTTAAGGGTATAAATAGGACCCTCTCCACACATGGAGAGGGTGTTGGTTAGCATTTCTTACACTTGTGTGTGTGTGTGTGTGTGTGTGTGTGTAATCTTCCACTCTTTACTTTTTCTCTCTAATAAATCTTTTATTTTTTTTCTCTCTTTCTAGCTTATTGCTTTTTGGTATGGCTTATTGTTGTGAAATGGGTTAAGTCTTGGGATAACATTTGATATCAATCACCACGGGTGTGTTTAGTGATTTTGTGAGCTTATTCGTTGGCGTATTGAGTTTTTTTTTCTTTTTCTCTTTCTTACTTGGGCTTATTCTTATTCGGCTTATTTAGGCTTCAAACTTGCCGAAATCATAACCAAGTTTCAAGTGGTACACTAGTGGTTAAGCTTTTTCTTTTATTTTTTTTGTAGGTCACGGTCTTTAATTTGTGTGTGGTTCAAAACAGTATTTGAGCTCTTTTACAAATTATTCAAGCCCATTTTTAAATAGCCTACATAAAAAGTTTGGTACTTTTCATTGTCAAATTATTCTTATTTGGAAAACTGTTCGTGGCTTATTGTTAGGACAACTAGCTTAAAACTTTTTTTTAGGCTTGGGTTGTAATTTAATATTGTCCATGTTTAGGGCTCAAAGCTCAAGATAAGCCAAGCCCGGCCCAAGATAGAAAGCCCATATGCCATATGTAGGCAAGGGGTATAAATAGGACCCTTTCCACACATGAAGAAGGTGTTGATTACCATTTCTTACACTTGTGTGGGTGTGTGTGTAATCTTTCACTCTCTACTTTCTCTCTCTAATAAATCTTCCAATTTTCTTTTCTCTCTTTCTAGCTTATTGCTTTTTGGTATGACTTATTGTTGTGAAATGGGCTAAGTCTTGGGATAACACGTATTTTTATTTCCGTATTTTAATTTGTAATGTTTAATTATTAATGTAATATTTTTTAGTTTAAAAAAAAAATGCTTAGTCACTTGTGCGGTCACCATAACGGGTATTTGGTCTGTGGAGTTCACAACCATACTTGTTAAGTGTTATTTGTTGACTATAACACTTGAAGTTTACTGGTAGAAGGCTACAATTAGGGATGTTGATTGTTCGGTAATACTCGAATAAATCAAAAACCGAAACCGAAACGAAAATAACCGAATCAAATTTGTAACCAAACCGAATTTGCCAAAACTGAACCGAACCGAATTAAATATAAAGTTCTCGTTTTGGTTATGATTTTGGCAATCTAAACCGAAGCAAAAGCCGAATTCATACAAATATATATATTTATATATATAAAAAAGATATTAAACTAAAAATAGCTATAAAAAATATAGAAAGATATTAAAACTCTTTCCTACTATAAATATACTATTTTTTTTTAACTTAGAAATTTTTTCTTACGCAAAAAATCTATATAAATAAATGAATAAATAAATTAAATTATGTCATTCGGGTTATTCGGTTCGGTTTTTGATTATGGTGTTCGATTTTCCATTATTTGAATTGGTTTGCGGTTCGATTTAATCCAATTAAAATTCGATTCGATTCTATTTTTGATTTTACCCAAAAAAATTAACAAAACTAACTGAACTAAACAACCCAATAACCAAACCAATAAACACCCTTAATTACAATGCTGAATTAATGTTTTAAGTATTTTTGCATGACTCTCGTAGGCCCATAAACTAATCAAATTACGGAGTAACCGTAAATATGTAATATACCAATGTGGTAGGTTATAAAGACCTCCTCCTAAAAAACTATTTGTACTATTTAATTTTTTGTGTTTGTTATTTTTTTTTAATTTTTTTAAGAAAAAAGATCCTCTCAGGTTTGATTTGAACATGATGGGTCATGTTGTATGTAATGTGAGGAGTGAATAAAGAATGGGCCTTTAATTTTTATTAAAAGAAAAACATTCATTAATTTATTTTGTATTTGATTGGTAAACATGACCTATCACGTTCAAACCAAATTTAGAGGATTCTAGTCCTTTTTTTAATGTTTATAATTTTGATTATATAAAGTTTGACAAGTTAAAAATATTAAACCGTCTATAAATATACAATTTAAACTGATAAAGAAACTGTGTTGTACTGTAAAAAAGAAGGACAAAGAAAATATTTGGTACATTTTTAATACTTTTTAGCAGGGCAAGTGTACTAATAATAGTACTTTGTACTAATAGGCTATAATTATTGAGTTTTGCTATAGTGTATTCTATTAATTATCTCTTTTCATTTAAATCGTTCATTCTGTATCCTGTGAATAGGTTGATTAGTAGAAACATTATGTAGAAAATAATTATTTAAAATATATAGTGAATATAATGATCTACTGTGATGTTCGGTCACAGTACTTGGTTTATAGGTATTTATTTATGTAAAACTAAAACCATCTGGCGTTTAGCGCATGCTTTGTTGCCTTGGTGGTGTAAAATTTCTCGATGATATTATGGCTGAATAAGAGGGTTTAATCAAACAAAATGATATGAGAACTTTGGTAAAGCATACTGACCCAAATTCTGTCTATACTGCTATGCACAATGACGAAAAAGCATAACAAATAAGATAAAAACAATGGAACAATTGGTGTCTATCGGTTGTTCATTTTATTTCAATAAAAGAACACTCGTATCATTTAGCTAGATGTTTTTTTTGGATTCTATACCATTATTCTTGCTTAATTTTTGTCCAATTAGGTGTCATTCTAGTATAAAAATTCACTTTTAGATGTTGCCTATGTCACTAAATTTGTTTTAGTTTTGTTAATCATATGTAACATCTTTTTGACAATTGAAAACTACCTATAGAGGCCTCTGCCAACCTCCACCACAAATCATCACAATAACAAACACCACTTTCCACCACTACTAACTTTTGAAAAACCACACTAATTATTCCTTGACGTAATAACATGATTTCTTTAACGATTAACCATGGCAAAACATATCTTACAATCATAGTTTATAGACTACTTTATTGGTTTTGAGAATTATCTAGTCAAATAAAATTATTGGACGTGCCTTTATTGTTATTGATGTTTTCTGCCGAACTTGATAAATATATTTAATCTAACAATATTTTTTTTATAAAAGGTAAAAATATTATAAAAGACCACAACGTCACGAACAGACACACATATTTAACAAAAATATCAATGAACCATCTGAACAATGAACAAGTGATTGTTTTTATCATGGTCGCTAGTCGTGTTAAGAAATTGAGGTTAGGGAGTGATAATTATCTTGGATCTTTTGTTTGAAATCGTGTATGGTAACTTTTCGAATAAAATATTTCGACTCTATTGATGTATATCTCTACTAAACCAACCAGAGAATTTGCCCCGAAACATGACTACATTTCGGTGCTGTTTGATTATTAAGAGGCTCTGAATCTGAATCTGATTCGCACACCTGAATCTGAATCTGATGCGCAAATGTCTGAATCTGGATGAAATGATATTGTTTGTTTTTTACCTTTTAAATGTCCGAACGATAAAAATACAAATCAGTTTATTCTTAAAAACAATTTTATTTTTACGAAACATAAACATGTTTAAAAATTATATGGAGCATTTTAGTCATAAAATTACATAGTTGTGCAACGTGAGAATAAAATGTCTTAAAAACATTCAAAAATTTTGTGTCGCAATTTATTCTCACGAAGTAGTCATATATTGTACTCCCATGTGGTTAAACATCTTCATCATTTTACAAATTGTTACTATCATTAACTTTACAATCATAAAATTGCGAAAAATAAAATTTCATAGTATTCTTAACATTGTCAATTAACAATTAAAATACTTTTTAGTGAAAAATTTAAGCTCACGTGCAAATTACACGAGCCACAATTTAATTTCACAAACTAATTATATATTATTATTGTTTGAAAAACTTTTTAAATGTTTAAGCATCATCATCATTAGTATTTTGAACATTATTTATTTAACAAAAAAACAGATTAATTTTCTTTAACGTAATATCAATATTAAAAGAAGAGTAAAAAAATTATCTCACAAAACAAAGAGAGAAAAAACAAAGAAAAAAACTAAAGAAAAAAAAAGAAAGTAAAGAGTGAAGAGGCATTAAGAGTCATCAAGACCTCCCATCCACATCTAGTTGGTTGAGATGTTTCAGCCTCTGACCGCGTCTGAACGAAAGAAAAAAAACAAACGCACTTAATGAGCCAAATGTCTGAGCGCGTCTGAATGAGTCAGATTAAGAGACTATTAAGAGACTCTCTATGAAAAACAAACACCACCTTCCTTACACATAACAACAAACTAAGACCAACAGATAACATCCTAACATAAACTAGACTAGAAAGCATAACAAGGAAGGCACCATCATAATTGATTAATTGGAGCAAAACCACTCATCCTAAGGCATTCTCACAAATACATTTCCTTTCTGGAGACTTTATCTTAAATCCTATGTTGCAGCTTTCATCCTGACAACAAAAGATCAAAAATAGAATCACTAGGCATGCATCAATACATATAATGAAAGCCACTTGAAAAAAAATTAACAAATAAAACATCATCTTGTTCCCGCTTAGTTAGTGAACAATAACTACAAAGTTATCATTAACTAACTCATGACTAGCAAGTAAAGAAAAACAGTTTGTTGTTTGAAAAGATTTTTGTACGTAAATATAGCTCGTAAGTAAAAGACACAAAAATAACTTTTCAACGTTTAACTCTTTTATTAAGAATTATACATCATTTTATGCGGAACTACAATGAGGATTGAATGATAATGTGTGTGTGTGTGTGTGTGTGTGTGTGTGTGTGTGTGTGTGTGTGTGTGTGTGTGATTCTCACTAATTTACTTCTGCTAAACCTATAAGAGTTATGCAAAGTTAACTACTATGCATAACCGATCTGAGCTTTCTCAAGGACTTAGTAGATTTGGAGGAGTAAATGTGTGTTTGTGAAAGATACGGCTTTGAATGCACAAACTTAACATCTACTCCATTACAAGAGCTCTATTTATACTACTTAGGTAGGGTCACACATCTTGGGTGTTGAGCACTTATCTTAGATCTAATAGGTTAGTACATGTGTACTGATTTGTCCCTATTACAATATCTATTCTAAGTATGGGACAAATGCTCTTTCCAAGTTTAGTTCCTGACACTAAAACTTTTTCTATTTTACCCTCTTATGATACGTTGAATTATGGAGTAAGCTTGGACTTAATGCTTTCAAGCTATACCGCCTATTCTTAAGTCTCTTGTCTTCAGGGTTCTCGTTTGTTGTTGGAGGATCATAGGGGGCGTAGTAGTCTTATTACCAAGACTCACTGAACCCATAACTTCTTCTTTGGCTTCAGGCATCTTATGTAGAACCAGGGCTCACTGGAATGCTAGAGTCTTTCTCGTAGACTCAGGCTGAGCATCTTGAAGGCAACTCACTGAGTGACTGTTCACTCAGTGACCTTGAATTGTTAAAGGATAATTACACTTGGGCTATTTTGTATTCAAATCCTAAGTGGAAAGATCTCGTGTGGCATTATATTGTTACCAAACAAAAATATCCCCCTTTTATTTGGTATATAAATTATATACCCTAAGTGTTTTTACAATGAGACGTGAGTGAGTACACTTCTTCTCACATTAAGTCTAGAAAGCAATTAAGGAACACTTATAACAAAAGTACTTCATTGTAGATTCGATTATCAGGGGCTTATCATGTATTACAAAAGATTATTACAAAAGATTATCATTGGAGGTTCTTCATTCAAACATGTATCCCATTGCTTCTACTTCACTTTCACTTGAGTGAAATTTAGCTTGTCTTGGTCTGGGTGACCAGCAATCATCTTTCTTAGCTTCAGGGAGAATCTTGCATTCTCTTTAGTCTTGACCATTGAGGCCATCACCATGTATGATATAAGAGAGTCTATTCCAACCTTGTAGATATCATCCCATCTTTTGAATGCCAGATCACCAAGAACATCTATGAAGAAGATCCCATATTCAGGTTCTCCGATAACCATATGGTTGACAAAAGGAACTCCTTCAGGGAGGCTCCTATTACTTTACCGAGCCCCACTGAGGCACCTGACTTCAGGTTCCAAGTTCCAATATGACTTCTTTTCTTCCTGAGGTTTGGGTTGAGGCTGGTTTCAGGGACTAGAGCAAAAAGAGCAGACTGAATTCCAAGTTCCTCAGGAATTCTCTTTAATCTTTCATATCTCTTGCTCAAAGATGTCATTAAGTCTTTGACTACAGAGTTCTTTTTCTTTTGTATGATTGGACCCAACTCATCTAATTCAGTGATTCCAAAGTCTGAGAACCTGAATGGTTGATGAACGTCAAAGTTTCTTTTTATCGCTTCTGTTCCTGGATAGGAGGCTACAATAGCTTGGTTTTTGGTTAGATTCTGACATCAGTATAGGTTAAGGATTGACTTCTGTGTGTCTAGTACACATGTATTCATCAGCTCTCCGTTATGTTGAGCTCTGGCAGTCTTTTAAACATTCTTTAGAGTGCTCTCTTTTGACGACTTCATGCTCAAGCATCCTAAGACTTTTTGAAATTCCTGCCTAGCCTTGGCATTTGAAATCCTTTTTGGGTCATGTCCATCTTTTCAGTCTTCTTGCGCTAATTTAATTACTTCAGGCCTAGACTAGCAAGAAGTTTTGCTTACATCATACAGCTTTTCTTCTTTTTCTCTCCTTTATCCCAGTACTCTTGAAATCTCCTTGTTCAGTGAGGTGGTGTAAAAAACAAAATTGGGTGGGGTGTTTTGTGTAAGAGGGGTTGTTTGTTTGTTTGGGGGGGGTTTGGTTTAAAAATCAACAAAAAATAGAAAAACTATCTCAACATATAGTAGGGAGGTGGGTAGGTAGTTGTTATGGGGTGTTTGGAGGGGGGGTGTGGTGGGGGGGTTGGTAACAGATTTTTAAGAAAAATGTTGGTGGTGTTGGTGGGTGTGGGATTTTTTGGGGTGTTGGTATGGGGGGTAGGGGGTGGGGGGGATGTGGTGGTTGGTGGGGGGGGGGGGGGGGCGGGTGTTGGGTTAGTTGTTTGTAAGGTTGTGGTGTTTAATTTTAGTTGTTTACGGTGGGGGGTTTAAAATAATATTGGTTGGTTTTTTGGTGTGTAGGGGGGGTGGGTAGGTGTTTTGGGGGGGGGGTTGGAGGGTTAAGTGTTTTTGGGGTAAAGTTTGGTAGGTTTGGGGTTTATTTGTAGGTGTTATGTTGTTGGGGTGGTGGTAGTGGTTATGGGTTTGGGTTAGGTTGTTGGGGGGTGGGGGGGTGTTATCAAGGTTGTTTTGGTATTGTTGGTGTTGGGGTTGTGGTAATAAAAATAAATAACTACTGGGGGGTTAAAATTTGGGTTAGTTTTGTTTTAGTAAGGTAACAAAAAAATAAATGGTAGGTTTGGTGGGGGTAGTGTCTAGGTTAATAAATAATGTTAAGGTGGGTTGTTGTTTTTATGGTTGGGTGTTGGGAGGTTAGGGGGGTTATTCAAACATACACACTAAAGTATAGTTTAGTTAGGGGTGTTTTAGTGTTATAGGGGTTTTTTGGTCAGTGGTGGGGGTTATTTAGTTGGTTTGGTGTTGTGTAATTATTTGGGTAAAATCTGTTATATGGGGGGGGGTATGTATTTGTTGAGGGTGTGTGGGGTTGGGTGGGGTTGTTTCTGGTAAACAAAATTTGTGGTGTTTTTAAATACTTAAGAAAACAAAATTGTGGTGTGTTGTTTTGGGTGGTTTTGTGGGTGGTGGTGTTTGGTGTTTGTTGTTTTGGTTTGGTTGTTGGTTGTGTATTTATTTAGTAGGTAGTATTTGGGGTAGGGGGTTTTTAGTTTTGGGGGGGTGTCTGGTTTGTAAAAATGAGTAGTGGGTGGGTTGTTAGTAAAATAATTCAAACAAAAAAAACAATACTGTGGGTGGTTTTTGTTGGGTGTTGTTGTTTACTTATTGGTTTTTTGTAAAAAAATTAACAAAAAAAATAAAAACACGAAATAATTAATTGGTATGTAGGTTTTGGTTTGTATTAGGTTGGGGTTGTGTTTGTAGTGGGGAGTGGTGTTGTATTATTTGTTAGGGTGCTGGTTAAAAAAACATAAAAATTAACCAAAAAATTAATCAAATTTGTTGTAGGTTCGTATTGGGGTTGTATATGGGTGGTAGGTGGTTGCTATAATATATTAGGGGTTGGGTTGTTGGGGTTGGGTTGTAGGTTGGTGATTAAGCTAACTGGGGGTGGGGTGTTTGTTTTTTAAATTATTATTTAAAAAAAATATATCAAAAATATAATAAAATGGTTTGGTAAAAAATATGGTCGCTTGGGGTGTGGGTGGGGGGTGGTGTTGGTTAAGACAATCTATAAAATACATAAAAACCCATAATTAAAAATGTATGATTGGGTTTATAGGGTTTTTTTATAATAAAAATTTTTTGGGTTTTTTGTTTTTAAATTGGTATATATGTTGGGGTTGGTTGTGTGCTTTATGGTGTAAAGATTACCATTGGTTATAGGCGTGTAATAAGTTAGTTTTAGTTAAAAAAAAAAAAAAATACATAAAAACAAAAAACAAACATAAAAAAAAATAAAATAAAAAAAAAAACTAAGTTGGGTGGGTTGTGTAGTTGGTTTATGGTGGTGGGGTGGGGGTATATGTTTGTAGGTGACTATTCACTCGGTGACCTTGAATTGTTAAAGGATATTTACACTTAGGTTATTTTGTATTCAAATCCTAAGTGAAAGATAAGTGGGCAATGAAATTGACCCAACAATCTCCCCCTATTTAGATATAAATATAGCCTAAGTGTTTATCAGTGTGAGTGAGTAGATACAGCTTCTTCTCACACTAAGTCTAGAAAGCAATTAAGGGATACTTATAACAAAAAGTGCTTCATTGATTCTATTACAGGATCCTATCATCTATTACAAAAGACTATACAAAGATAATCATAAGAGTGCTTCATTCTACATGGTATCCTAATGCTTCTAGCTTCACTTTCTTAGATTTTAGCTTTTCTTGGTCTGGGTGATCAGTAATTAGCTTTCTTAGCTTCAGGGAGAATCTTGCATTCTCTTTAGTCTTTACTATTGAGGCCATCACCAGGTATGATACAAGAGAGTCCATTTCAACCTTGTGGATATCGTCCTATATTTGGAATGCCTGATCACCAAATACATCTGTAAAGAAGATCCTATATTCATGTTCTTAGATAACCATATTGTTGACAAAAGGAACACCTTCAGGGAGGCTCCTATTACATTCCAGCCCATGCACCTTGACTTCAGGTTCCAGTTCCATATGCTTCCTCTTTCTTCCTGAGGTTTGGGATGAGGCTTGTTCAGGGACTGGAGCAGGAAGAGCAGATTGAATTCCAAGTTCCTTAGGAATTTTCTTTAATCTTTCATACCTCTTGCTCAGGGATGTCATCAAGTCTTTGACAACGGAGTTCTTTTTCTTTTGTATGATTGGACCCAATTCATCCAATTCAGTGATTCCAAAGTCTGAGAACTTGAATGGTTGGTGAACGTCAAAGTTTCTTTTATCATTGTTCCTGAATACAGATGCTACAATAGGCTTGGTGTTGGGATGTATTCTGACATCAGTGATAGGTTCAGGCTTGATTCTGTTTGTCATAGTCCACATGTATTCTTCAGCTCTCCTTCTGTTGAGCTCTGTCAGTCTTTTAATCTTTTTAGAGTGCTCTCTCTTGAGGACTTCATGCTCAGCATCCTGAGCCTTTTTGAACTTCTCACCTGCTTTGGCACTTGCAAATTTTCTTGGACCAAGTCTAATCTTTTCAGCCTTTTCTTGCACTACTTTAATTACTTCAGGCCTAGACATAGCAAGAAGTTTTGCTTCCTCAACAGCTTTCTTCATTTTCTCCTCTTTATCCTAGTACTCTTGAATCTCTTGTTCAGTGAGGTAAATAATTTTCCCATTAATCATGAATTCAACTCTAACTGGTTCATCAAGGTCAGGACGAATGATGGTTGATGCAGGCACCAGTCTTTTTGAGGGATCCTCTTTAGACTCAGTTGCAATCCCTTTTCCTTTATCAATTCTTAGAGTTGCTTGAGAGCTTTCAGGATGAGAGATTATTGGTGTGACTGATTGAGCATGAGTTGGTTGGATTGATGATATTGGAATTTCCATTGTTGCGTCTCCAGTCTCCCCCTTAGTATGAGAAGGAGGTTCTTCAGTGGCAGTGTTGGTAGCATTCTCCCCCTCAACATTTGCTAGAATATGAGTGAGAGCAAGTGTTGGAGTGACACTGCCTGAAGCAGGTTGACCTTTGAAAGCCTGATAAATCTCTGCCATCATAGATTTTATCTCCGAAGTGTCCTGCCTGAGAGAGGATACTTCACGTTTAAGAGCAGTCTGAGAGATTTCAACGGCAGTATTCTTGTGCCAAGATTCCAAGCCATATTGGTAGAAGACTTTGTCCATGCAGCGGACGCTTCCTCTTGTTTGAGAGCATGAGCCTGAAGATCTTTCATGGTGGACAGAAGTGCAGAAAAATCAAAGCCCTTTACCAAGGAAAGTACCTTAGTGATGTTGGAAAAGATTCTTGCGAAGGTCTCAGTGGCTTCATTTAATTTCTGATTTGCAGTAGGGTCATCTTTGACAGCATTATGTATGTCCTTGAGAAGCTGAGTAATGACATCCAGGCCTTTATAGAGATCACTGATAGTAGTGTTGCTTCTGTCAAGTGAGCTCATGGAGGCTTCCACAAGTTTTTTAGTCTAATCTCAGTGAGCAAGGTTCTCATCGTAGTATTGATCAATAGAGGCCTTGAGATCAGCATAGGAGACTACGGGTTCCTCATGGTGTTCCCATTGTTTCTCAGCGATCCTATTGAAGAGAACTCTAGACATTTTCCTAAGGTACTTGATCAATTATCTTTTAGTGAGAGGAAGTATGTTGTCAAATCTCTTGAGGTCAGGACTGGATGAGTCAGAAGCAGATTCTTAAACTTGAGAGGGTTCAGGCTGGTCTTGCTTTGGTGAGGGAGTTCGAACTTCTTCAGCAGCCTGAATATCCTCATTCATGTCATCCCCAGCAGCAAGCACCTCCTCTTTATCGCTTTCTTTATCTAATTCATCCTCAGAGAGCATGTATGCTTGAATGTCAGCAAAGGTCTGGAGTTGTAAAGGTTTAGTATCTAGCTCCACTTCAGAAGAAGTCTTGCCTTGTTTTTGGTCAGGAACCGGTACCTCAATCTAGTGGATTGGGTTTCATCCACCTGGTACTCGCGAAGCCTCAGAGTGACATATGGGTGTTGTTATCTGCAGGTCAGTATCTTGAAGTGGTATTCGCGAAGCCTCAGAGTGAAAAAAAGTCCGATGCGGCTAATCCCCACCATGCTGCACTACTTCCAAATTACATCCATCATGATGTCTATGGCGGCTTCACAACAAATCCATATGTGGTTGATGTTGCTCCTGCATATGGCGTTAACCCTTTGTTTTAGCATGTATTTAATGTATCCGTATTTTCTTCCTGTTCTGATGCAAATTTTCTGGATTTAATAAAGTGTATAAAATGGAACAGCCAATGATATATAGAAGGGGACCAGTGCCAGGAGGTATATACATGGTTTTGATGGTTTTGCCAAATGGTCAGATAGGATACGTTATGTAAGTTCCCATTCTCTTTTGAGTAGTGTTACACCCTCTTTGAGTCAGTTTTAAATCTTAGATTATGCTTTAAGTCTGGAAGGTCAAGAAAAAGGAAGCACTGTAAATGGCTCAAATTTGATTATTACTGAAATAGTTACGTTTTTGTAATCATATTTGAACACTAATTGGTTACCAACAAATTAAAATTTCGCTCTTTCTCTGACAAGCTTTTCTGGTGAACTCGAATAGACCTAGCCCCACCTATTTTAACATGTGCACTAACTAACATTTTAATAAAAACCTATATTAACCCATAAAGCAACCTGGCCACTTTTGCTACCTCTACTTTAGTTGTTATGCTTCGGGTTTAAGTTGTTAAATGGGAAAATATATTTTTGGTGTGGAATTTGTGCAGACAACAACCATGAGCACAAATTCCAACTGTGAGGCCTTCTTGGTTACACGGGTGGTTGTATCAACATCTTAAATAACAAATGGGTAAATTTGGGTTGTGTCTGATCACTAAATGGTCAAAAAGGCAAATTAATAAAAATTAACTTATTAGGAAACTGGTGAAATGGTTCAATAGTCGCCCAAAGAATAATTTTAATGTTTTGTGTATGTGTGCTGCTTTGATTGTATCATATATATCGTTAATGGTCAGGTAACTTAAAAAAACTCCTAGTCAGGCTCTTAGAAGGGATATGAGTTATTATATTTCTATGTAATTGGCTAGCAAGAATTCTTTCCAGAATTTTGAGGTGTGAGATTTTATATTTGCTGCACTTCATCATAAATTAGATATCGTACTATTTGTATTGCTGTTGTTATTACATGCAGATCCGGAGTCAGTCGTGGAAGATTATTTACTGCTTCTGCTAATCGTGTGTTTGGGTACGAACCTCGTGACAATTCGTTGTTATGTTTCTTGGTTATGTTTCTTGGTGTAACTGTTTATTGTGCAAGACAGACTTTCTTGATGTTGACTTTTCCTTATTGTATATGTTGGTTTTTTGTATCTTTTAGGCCAAAGATTAACCGCAGAGGTATAAGGAATGGTGGTGGTCGACCTTGTGATATGCCAAATATGTGTGGCAGTGTTCATGGTCGTGGTGGTAATTTTGGCTAAGGCCGAGGACGTATTGGCTAGCACAGACGTGGTCGAGGTAGGAAGTGTGGTGTTGACAAGTCTGCAGTCTGACAAGAACTTGAATTCTTGTGTGGTATCACACCCTTTGAAAGATTTGACACCAACGACAATGATAGGTCCAAATTTGTTCACTACAGTCGAGACATGGTTGCTCCAATTCTACATGATAATCTTGAACTTATATTTGTCGCAAACGGGACTTATAAGATTCATTACTACACAAAGGAGCAGGAGAATTCAATTCTTAGAACAAAGGATGTACCCATCACTCCTTTCACTTTTGACATGTCGGTAGCGGGAAATGGGAATGTTGTAGGCAAACATAAGTTTGTGCTTATAAAACTGTTGTGTGTGATTTATAGATTTTTTTAAATGATGGATTTAGGGCTTATTAATAAGTTGATAGTTCAAACCCACTTGATGACTGATAAAGAGTACTCTGTGCATAGTATCGGCTGTGCTATCACCTGCCAAGTGTTAGAACAATGGATCCCACTCGAGGATACCCTCCTAGACCGAGCATGGAAGTGTTAAATGATGAAGACCCCGTAGGTTATGATTTATTATTGACCACAATATATAGGAGATTGCATGAACGAAACCCTAACGGGCCCTAAGCCCACAAACCGGGTTTGAGCCTATTTATACTCTAATACTCCCCCGCAGTTCGAGCGGCGAAATCGTGAAAACTCAGACTGGAGTGACTGGTAAAAAAGCAGTACCAACGATCGACTAAAAAACAACTAAAACTTTTTTTCCTAACAATACCAACGAGTCTTAAACCATCAACATAGTTCAACAACATTATCAAACATAGCAAAAAAAATTATTTTATTTGAGTTAACTACATTTTTGGTCCTTATGGTTTACCGGGTATACACTTTTGGTCCAAAACGTTTTTTTGTAATGGATCTTGTTCGATTTTACTCGACCCGTAACACTTTTGGTCCAATTTGGGTCCACTTTTGGTCCTTGTGGTTTGTCGGATATAACACTTTTAGTCTATGATCCGTTAAAAAAACGTTTTAGACCAAAAGTGTTATACTCGATAAACCATAAGGACCAAAAATGTAGTTACCTCTTGGAAATCTCTCTACGCCTTCATCTTACCTTCTCTAACGAACGCTCCCTCCCGTCTCTCGCTCACGTACAATCTTCTCGTACGGAAACAACTTTCTTCGACTTTCCTCATTAACTCGCCTCCTAGCATCTCATCTCTAGCCGCTCTGTCCACTCGTACCCTCATTCCTCTTACTGCTCGATCCAACTGTTCCGCCCTTTGACTCCTCTCATTTCCGGGCCCTCTTTCCACTTCGCTCTACGTTCTCCCCGCTCCCTCCTTCTCCGCCTCTCCTCCCTTTCTCCTTCTGCCTCTATTCCCTCCACTCCGCCACTATCTTTTCTTTTTCTCGCTCTCCCCCCTCTTCTCTCCCTCTCCTTCTTGGTTCACAATAGTTGTCATTCATATCAGAGGAGGCATGCTAGCTGAGTCATCTCAGTCTAGTCGGAATCCTTTTAATTGGTGTAAAGTGCGATACATGTGGAAGCACTATACACTCCACCACTGACTACAATGAGTTTGATCACTTCAAAAGAGGTGAGAAAATTCAGACTGCAAAGGCCAGGGAGCCCACCAAAAAGTGGGTTACAAAAAAGATAATAAACCCAAGATTTATTATTTTTTTTTGTATTAAGACACATCAGGAGCCCCATTTGGTACTGGACCTATGGAGCTCAAGGGAGTTATGACTGTGTCAAGAGTTATATGCACAAATTGCAGAGGGCAACCAGGTCTTATGGGAGGTCTGGTGTGGATAACTCGTCTTGTATTACTAACGGGTATGGTTTAATAAACTGTGGGGGGGGTTATAGTTTTCACAAAGTAGCTTTGTACAAATGGTTCTTAAGTACATCCTAATTCGCATTAGTTCAACTCTGTGTTGACTTAGTATATTGACATTTAATGATAAGCAGGAACAATTATTTAATGTAACAAAGAAAATTGTTTTTGATAGCACCTAGAAGAAATGAGGTTTTTTGTCCCTATGACATGTCATCACTGTCTCAAATGGAGCATGCTTCTTTTGCCAATGCACTTAGAATGTGTAAATAGATATGGCTAAAAGACTATTCATTATCTATTTTTCAATAAAAATAATTAAAACTTGCACAAACAAACAAAGTTCTTGGTTTCTTTCCTAGTTTATTCATAAGGATAAACTTCACATCATTGTAAAAGAGAAAGCACCATAGAGCTTCATTCAAAACTAAACAAAACTTCTCTATCAGGAAGTGTTTGCATCTTCTTCATTTGGATTTGTTTGGACCAGTAAGTTCAATGTCCTTAAATCATGAGGAATATATCCTAGTCATTGTTGATGAGTACTCAAGGTACACATGGGTTCACTTTCTCAGGAAGAAGAGTCAAGCACCTGAAATAATTATGTCTTTCATCAGGATGGTAGAAAACCAAAATGATGTAAAAGTCAAACAAATCAGAACTGATAATGAGACTGAGTTTAGAAATCATTAGCTTGAGAGTTTTTGTGATGAGAAAGAAATTTCTCAAAACTTCTCTTCTCTCTATACACCTAAACAGAATGGTGCAGCTGAAAGGAAGAATATAACTCTCATTGAGGCTGCTAGAATAATGCTGAATGGCTCAATACTCTCTAAGCACTTCTAGACTGAAGTAGTCAGAATAGCCTATTATACTCAGAACAGATCAATCATTGTCAAAAAACATGACAAGACTCCCTATGAGATATATAGAGAAAGAATCCCTGACATCAACTATTTTTATGTGTTTGGATCCCTTGTGTTTATTCACAATCACAAGGATCATCTAGGCAAATTTGATGCTAAGGCTGATGATGGATACTTCTTAGGACTTAGGATATTCCTCTGTCTCAAAGGCTTTCAAAGTCTATAACACAAGAAGACAACAAATAGAGGAGACTTGTCATGTAACATTTGTTAAAAGTATAGAAGCCATCAGGTTTACCAATACCACAGTAGATGAGATAGGAATTGATGATTCCTTTAGATATCCTCCTGATGAATTTCAAGAGGATGATCCATCTAGAAAATATCAAATAGATTCTGATGTCTCATACTACATCATTCCTCATGGATGTTCACTCATTAAAATTACCCAAGAAAATCATGTCCCTGAAGTAATTGCTCATAATGAGCCTGAAATACCTCACACTAAGGATACTGAAGGTCCTCCTGATCTGATCAACACTGAAGGGACACATGAAAAAAATGTTCAGAATGATCAAATGATCACTCAACCCACTGCTATACCATTAGGGAACAATACTGAAGTCTTAGGATCCACTCGTGAATTGTTAGTCCCTGATGTCACTCAGTCTCACATCTCAAATCAAGCATCTACAAGTTCTCATCCTGTTCCTCAGGATAGATGGTCAAGAGACCAACATATTGAACTTGTAAACATCATAGGTAATCTTGGTGAAGGTACAAGAAGCATGGCTGCCAAGCTTACAACTGCCTCAGCTAGTGAATGTCTATTTGCTGATTTTCTCTTTGAGATTGAACCTAAGAAGGTATCTGAGGCACTAAAGCACCCAGGATGGATTGATGCCATGCAAGAAGAACTGAATCAGTTCTATAGAAACAAAGTATGGACTCTTGTTCCTCTTCCTTATGGAAAAATAGCCATATGTTCCAAATGGGTATTTGGGAACAAGAAAGATGAACATGGCACAACCACAAAGAACAAAGCAAGACTGGTTGCACAAGGATATAGTCAAAAAGAAGGAATTGACTATGATGAAACCTTTGCACCAGTGGCAAGGATGGAAGCGATCAGGATATTCCTTGCATTTGCCACATGCATGAACTTCAAAGTTTACCAAATGGATGTCAAAAGTGCCTTCCTAAATGGTAAACTGAAAGAAGAAATTTATGTCAAACAGCCTCCTGGCTTTGAAAGTAGTGAGTTCCCTGACTATGTCAATAAACTTGACAAAGCCCTTTATGGTCTAAAACAAGTACTAAGGGCATGGTATGAGACTCTCTCTACTTTATGTATTCAAAATAAGTTTGCTAGGGGAAGAATAGATAACACATTGTTTATCTATAAATCAAAAGGAGAAGTTCTCCTTGTTCAAGTATATGTTGATGACATCATATTTGGCTCAATAAGTTATAAACTTTGTAAACAGTTTGAGAAACTGACGACAAAGAAATTTGAAATGAGTATGATGGGTAAACTCACTTACTTCCTTGGATTGCAAATCAAGCAGGATGACAAAGGAATGATTGGGTCACTGATGTACTTGACAGCAACAAGGCCTGATATCTAATTCTCCACAGTCCTATGTGCAAGATATCAGTCCAATCCAAAGGAATCACATCTAACAGCTGTGAAAAGAATCCTCAGGTACCTGAAAGGTACTCCAACCCTTGGTTTGTATTATCTAAAATGTTCAGGCTTTGATCTCAAAGGATATTCAGACTCAGACTATGCTGGCTGTAACATGGACAGAAAAAGCACTTCGGGTGCCTGTCAAATACTTGGTGGAAAATTGGTTTGTTGGAGTGCCAAGAAACAGCAATAAGTGGTTATGTCCTCAGCTGAAGCTGAATATGTTGCTGCTGTTGGGTGTTGTGCAAGTATCCTATGGATGAAAAGTCAACTCAGTGACTATGACATTTATTATAAGATGGTACCCATCTTTTATGACAACACCAATGCCATTGCAATATCCAACAATCCAGTACTTCACTCAAGAACCAGGCATATTGATATTATATATCATTTCATCAGGATCACATCTTTAAAGGAGATATTGAATTACACTTCATCCCCACTAAGTATCAGCTAGCTGATATCTTCACTAAACCCTTAGATGAACCTACTTTCACAAGACTGAAAGCAGAATTAGGCATGTTGAATATTGATTAACCAGTCTTCCTGATTAATCATGTTTAGTATGGTGTACATTATTCTCCCTGAAACCATCTCCCTGAAACCCATATAAAACCCATAACACTGAGAGACACATTAAATGAAGTAACTAAATGATCCAAGTCTTTAGTTACTTAATGTCCTGGGTTAGTGACTGAACACATTAAATAAGGAACAAATATTCCTTGTCTAACTGTCATCCAATAGTCATGGGCCCCCACTTTTGATTTCACTCAATTAACCCTAACATGCATTTAATGCTCACTCCCATGCATACAATCTCTTCCCAAAATGTCTAATCAAAAGACTCTTGAGCGTTATCCATACGTCAGGACTGCAAAAGTGAAAGACAACGGAACGGCTAAACAATAGCCGTAAAAGAGGGAATCATGCAACTAGTGAGTTATAGCATTAAGTGCGTTCCCAAAACAATTTTAACTTTTTCCAAAAATGAATATTTTAAAATAATCAAAACCTTTTCACACACCCTCTATAAATACCCTTCAACAGACAAGAACACACACACAAATTTATCAAAGCAAACAAACTCTGCTCAAATTCTCTCTCAAAGCAAACGTGTGGGTGTTCTTCAATTTTGGTAATAAATCTTAATCTTAAACTTCATTTCAGTTACTTTCAAAAAGTTGTTTTCTTGGTCAATCATGTTCAACACAAAGATATCCATCTTCGTTTTGTTCCTTTTGATAACATATCACACATTTCACGGCAATGATCAAGGTTGAAATAAGCTTGTGACCATCTGGTGTGTGATATTCTGCCATTAAAATCTTTTGTTTTTCAAACAATATTCATATCACAATGGCAAAACAACAAACAATCAAGTATGCTCCTCAATGGACAAACATGACTGTGGACAATGTGATTTTTTAGACCAACAATGTGGTGGGTAACTTTAACTACTCACCAAATATGCCTGCATACAAGCCCATAATGAAATTTCTACGAAATTGTCCTTTGTATAATGCTTTTACCAACTGTCCCTCAGTGGTCTATCTAAACTTCCTCAAGGACTTTTGGAGCACTACTGTTGCCTTTGACCCTTTTCCATCAACTGATGAGCTTGAGAAATGCCCACTCAAGGAATTCCTCATCAAGTTTTCTATTTTAAATGGGCAAAGACCCTTGACCCTTGACTTTAACACCTTTTGTTCATTAACTAGCCTTAATTATAATAATGGTAAATATGTTGATCATCCTACACCTGAGGTTGTGAAGAAAGAATTGGGCAAACTTTCCATCAACCCGAGTTACCTGGACAAAACCCCAGTCCTAAAAAACTCGTTTCCCATGGCTTGGAGAATTCTATTCACTTTTGTGATTCAGGTTCTCGGTGGGAACTACTCCTCCACTAAACAAGTGAACTCCATCCAGCAGCTATTAGCCTACAGTCTCATCAATGGGACTAAGGTTGACATATGGGAGATCATTTACAGTGATCTCGTAACCAAGCTATTGAATAAGTCTAGGCTGAAATACGTTTCATACCCTAAATTTATCTCATGTGCTTTACAAGTGTTACTGGGTTCTGAATACACTCAGGATAAAAAATTTGGGTTTCTACCTCCAATCCTGAGTAACTTTAATTTTACAAAGGACCCATCCAAAGTCACTAATATTGAATTGACGACTTATATGATTGCTGTAAACAATTAGAGGGACTCAGTGTCTCCACCTCCTTTGGCTGCAAAGCCAAAGAAAGGGAAGTCTTAGATTGTGACTTCAACCTTACCCCAGTCACAGGGCCCTGAGGCTTCAGGAGCACTCTCTAAACAGAGAAAAAACCTAAGTCCAAAAGACCACCCACTAAGACCAATGAATCACCACCTAAGCCAACGGAGGGTTCTGAGCAATCCCGCTCAGTCTCCTCAGGCACCGTACCTGATTCCCAAGATATAGAGAGAGACATACAACTCGCTAGTATGGGATTGCCTTCCACACTCGATGAGGGCACTTGTCAGTCAAAACCATTGCCTGGGGGTACTTACTCATCCCAAAGACTCAGGGGGAAACAAACAACCCCTTGACAGGGACATAACTTCCATGACTTCTAATGAAGGCACGCTAAAACCATGCCACGTGCTAAAGGGTCACTTGGGGACAAAGACTCAGGGGGAAACATACCACCCGCTGATATGGAACCAATACACACTCCTGTTGTTGATCCTTCAGGGACTAGTGCTAAGTACCAGGTGGATGAAACCTAATCTAC
>BQNB010112037.1:4040-22230 GCA_026074375.1 Tanacetum coccineum
ACAAGAGTATTGTTAAAGGGGAGTTTGGCATAGCAGTACTAACTATAGGTTAGTACTGCTGGAAGCCATTTGGTCTTAGGATATTGTTTTTAGTTTCTCATCTAAGTGTGTTTAAGCTGTTTTCATAAGTTAGGTTAGTGTAAATTGAGATTTCATAAGTTAGAATAATATAAGTCCAAAACTGTTAAGTCTCTTTTGCATTTCTAGTGTAAATAATTTTATGATTAGTCATTGCTTAAATTAATTTTAGGATAGGGTTAATTGAATGTTAAAAATGGTTTCTAAGGTCTGCACTAAAAGGTTTTAAAAGTTATGGTTCAAAGGTGTAAACTGCATCAGCAGTCATTTTAGTAAAACAGTCATTCTCTAGTTTCATTTTAAGTAGGACTAAATAGGTTTTAGTCTTTGATTTTCAGATTATAAATAGCTTTTAGGTCATATTTCAATTAGTTTTAAAATTCTAGCTTATTTTGTCATCTAAACTTAAGCTGCAACATTGCCTTTTGTCTTTTCAGTTTCAAAGTTAAGCTAGCAGTACTAACATTAAGTTAGTACTGTTTGAGCTTATTAGAAGATTTCAGGCTTTTTAGTTATTCTTTAAAAGCTTTTTAGGATAATTTCAGTCTTAGAAGTACTTTTTGTTCTTAGCTTTTAGCTTATTTAGTTTTAAAAGTTTAGCAGCTTTAAGTCTAAAGCTAGCAGTACTAACTTTTAAGTTAGTACTGCTAGGCTTATTTATGTTTGATTTTATATATTTTAAAGCTAGCAGTACTAACTCTCAAGTTAGTACTGCTATGCTTATTTAAGATGTTCTTTTTTATAATCTGCTCATTTTCCTTTATAATTTGTTTAAAATCATTTTTTTAGAATTTTCAGAAATTAATCTGTTATTTTCTAGGATTTTTAATCATTAAATTAGCCTTTAATTCATAAAAAAAATTCTTTATCTTAAAATTTTTCTTTGTCTTAATTTAGGTTTAGATTTTAAATTTGCATTCATAGGCTTAAAATTTAGCATAGTTGCTTATTTGTCGTGTTTTCTTCGTTCTCGTTATTTGTTTTCGTGCTTAATTGTTATCATTTGCTTATTTTAATTCATAAAAGTAGTTAATCAAATCAACTATTGTTTCCCATTCAAATCATTATCCAAGCAACAAACGCGGTTTCAATTTCACAAATCATTGGGGAAAACGACCCGGGAAATCATACTTCCCGGTTAATATACGTATTGTATTATATTATATATATTTGTGAAGAGTTTCCTTTTTACCTTTATCCTCAAGGGTATATTGGTAATTTTCCATCATATTATATATTATATTTTATATATATATAAAAACTGCAATCAATGATCTTTATCGTTTGTGTCGAGAAATCCACTTTCGTAAATTGATAAACAAAATAAGCTTTGATATAATACGTTAACTGGATCATTTGAGTGATACATCTGGTCTGGCCAACTAAATATAAGTCTTAAGTTAATTAAGTTAATTTGTGAATACGTTTTCTGAGGAGAAATCCTTTTTATAAGTTAAAGTTCCATCTTCAAGGTCTTAATCATTATCATTACTTATAAATTATTTTCAACTATCCAAGTAGTCATCTTTATTATCACTGGTAAAGTAAAAGTTATTTTTCAAAATTGTTAAAGTCTATTTTCTTTTTGATTATTCAAACACTACGCAAATCCCTATGGACGACCTGGTCTTACCTAAAAAGATTATACTACATACGTGGGTTATACTTTTACCCGTGTGTTTCCCTATAATAAAATTAGTATTTTCAGTCATTATAAATTTAAAGCTTTTGAAACACATCAGATAGGCTTGGAAGAGAGAAAATACAGATAACTATAAACGAGAACAGAATACGAAAAATAAAGTTTGTTGTTGTATCAGATGATCGATACGCCGTATTCAATTGACTGGATATGCCGTATTGATATGTTGAACAGAATATGATGTATTGATTATGAAAAGATGATACGCCGTATTCAATGTACAGAATACGTTGTATCGGTTATTCGATCAGAACATGTACAAAAAAATAAAAACAATGCAGAAAAATAAACAAATATGCAAAATTAGACAATGCAAATTAATCTACTTAATTAAACAAACAAGATACAAAATTATACAAAATTTTACACTAATCTAAATTATGTTAAATCTAAACTAAAATACTACTACCTCCGTCCCAAAATAATAGTCCAGTTTGACTATTCAGAGTCAAACTGGTTCAACTTTAACTTTGCCTATTTTTGCGTGTGTTATATAATACTTGATGCAAAAGATATGAATGAATTGGGTTTTAAGTATATTTTTCATTAGTATAATTTTTATCAATTATTATATAACACAAAAAAAAGATATCTAAAGTCAAAGTTGAACTAGTTTGACTCTGAAAAGTCAAACTGGACTATTATTTTGGGACGGAGGGGGTAATAAAAACAAGAATTAAACAAACTCACTCCCTAGCAGCGGCGCCAAAACTTGATGTGTCATTTTGCATAGCTATTATTTATTATCAAGTTTTACTATTTATATTTTGCCGACTGTACCTAAAACAACACTAATGGGCAGTGTACCCGATCAGATGTAGGTTCGTTCGTAAGTAGGGTGTCGATCACTAAGAGCGAGTGTTTATACTTAAATCTACCAGTATTTTAGTTATGTAAGTTAGTCCTAATTTATTCTATGTTATACCTAAGTTAAACCTAAACTAACGCAAAAAGAGGGGTTTTTAGCCTGAAAGACTGGCACGAGTTTTGGTTTACATAGACTAAGATTAGATGATTAACACACAAAAACCGATAATTAGAAGATAGAGAAGCGGTCAAGCCTATTGTAAGGAAAAAGTACTAACCATGTTTAATCTAATAAAATTTAGGTTTTAATTTATAAGTTCAATGATTGTCTTGTCTCGTTGTTGATATATCATTCCTAGATTTAGCGGTACTTCTTCCTAAAAAGTAGACTTGGTAATTTTGTCACAATTAACCAAATCCGCATAAATCAATCGTGGTTGATGATAATCTATCTTAGGAGAGAATAATGGCGATCTTATTGAATCCTACCTCATCGAGACTTTACTAACTTACTGCATAACGACTCTTTATATACTAGTAGTCCACTTCTCTAGATCTTTACTCAGGGAATCAGAACGTCATTTGTTGATCCTAGGTCACCTGCTAGTCTAACTTGTTCACTAAACCAAGGGCAAAGACAGCATGTTATTTGTGATCCTATTGTTCTGGATATATAAATTGAAGATATGGAGAGCTATCCCGGCATCTAGTCTACTTGGTCCGTTTTCTAGATCCAGTTGCATAATAGGTCGCATACTTAAGCTCATAAACGAGTATAAATGATAAACATAAAGCAACACACAACTTACAAGAAGCAATCAGAATAAACATAAACCAAACATTAAATTATCATAAACATGGCTAATACCTAAATATGTGCTTAATCGTTTTTTTGTGTTATTAGCACTTGGATGGCATTTGACTTGGGCTCATTTAGGGAAGAAACGAACAAGATTACAACTCTACACCGAAGTTGTTAGCCTTAATTATATAAAGTCAAACAAGAATGTTATCGGTCTTAGAAAGTCAAACTAGGTCTTGTATTGTAATAGGCTAGTCGGGTTCAACGGGCTTGGATTGTAATCTAATATTGTCCGTGTTTCGGGCTCTAAGCCCAAGTTTAGCCCAGCCCGGCCCAAGTTAATAAGCCCATACGCCTACGAGAAGGCATGGGTATAAATAGAACCCTATCCTCACATGGAGAGGGTGTTGGTTACATTTTCTTTCATTTGTAATCCACCAATTCTCTCTTAATATAACCTTGCTAGTTCTTCCTCTTTTCTTTTTCTTTCTTTCTTTGCCGGCTCAATCTTTGAGCTTATTTGGGTTTGCTATTAAGTTGTGAAGAATATATATATACGACCAACAATTTGTAATTGAGCTAATTATATATCTAAACACATTTTCCATGTATGTTATTTGTATGTTACTAGTTTGTGCATTGCGTATAGGCATAGATCACTATATTTACAAGTGTTACATAAACATCTTGTAGATTATTTTGAGTGTAGTAACCCATTTAGAAACGAGAGTTAAATAGTTTGTCAAGTGTGTGAAAAAATAATGTCCTAAGATCATATGTTAAAATCCGTCACTAAAATATTTCCAACACATTAACTCTCTTCCAACAAGATGTCTAAATCTTTTCATCGTCTTGCTTTGTTTGACCTTGGGTTGGTTAAACAAAAGAAAATATCATATTAATACATTAGTATTTAAGTAAAAGAAATTGTATTTTTTTTGTTAAACTTTGCTTGTGCTTGCATTGTTCTAACACACACACATAATTATATTTTTTTTATAAACATATAGTATTTTACAAAAGATGTGTGTTGTATTAAAATGGTTAGAAAAATCATTCATATACTAATAAAATGTCAAAAACTATGCATACTATGCATAACAACAAATAGTTTTTCGCACAAGCAAAATATATGACAATCTTGAAGTAAGAAATTAACTTGTCATTATTCATCAACCTCACACTTACAACTAGTCTTAGGATTAATGGAACACACTATGAAAATCTTTATTTGTCTTCTTTTAAAAAAAGTGTTCGTGAGGGTCAAGAAAGATTTCGAATATATATCAACTCATTATTCAAACTATGATTGATGTTATTATCAAATCTAATTGACAAGTTTTCGAGTATGGACAAGAAATCGGATTCTTATTTGTCTAGCTTTAAGATTATATCAAAATATAACAAGAGATATTATCTTAAACCTACATACTCAATCACACTCGATTGATATAAAATAATGACATCCCTTATCCCAAGCGGAAGAAAAAGCATCGGATCATAAACTCACACTTGTGTAAAGATATGTCAGTATTGAGTCACTTGTCCAATAGTGGTCCTAATATTTGGCAAAATATATGCATAAAAACACAATGAAGAAGGATAAACGACTTGAATGAATTGTCCAAAATGTTCATATTTACCTATTACAATGCAATTGGTAAAGTCTCTCATCTTCCGAAAAGCCAAACATGAGCAAGACACACAACATATGTATACTTTGCTCAAACAATCAAAAGAACAACTTAAAACCAAACTATCTCTCCAACAAACTTTCTCTTTACCTTTATCAAAATAAGCATAATATTTCTCTTAACCAAATGAGAACCCTTTATTAACCATCTAAGGTTGATTAGGAATAATTGAACATATTCCACAAACCGTATTTTGTGCTTTCTCTCTCAATAAGTGTCGTAATGAGGATATATAAATAATAAGATGATTATTAAATTCAAACGATAAACAATCTTATCATACATCTAATCTACAAAAATTATGAATATGAACGTGAAATCGAGACAAGGATTTATCTAGATCACGGAAATATCATCAAATGATCATAGATACATTCTATGTCTACATGATTTAACCATCCTCAGGTATTACAATGAAGATCACGAAGTCAATTGCAAGACAACAAGATTAGCATCGAATTGCAATCACACTGCAATGAAAGAAGATTTCATTGAGTCTAAAGAGTACAAATGTTGTGTTATAGCTATGGTCAAAATTATAACAGCTAAACTTAACCACACTCTAAGTAGGATTGACGACTTATGAATTTCCATCAGGAAACTCATAAGTACTCCAACTTGATAAGCAAGACATGATGTCATTCTGAAAACTCACTTGAGAACCTTATAACGTAAATAAGTTTCTCTTATAACCTAATTATCAACCACCATCTCGCAAATAATGGAAAAATTGATCATTGCCAAATTATGGCAACCTTCCACAGATCGATGAGCTTTGGTCCTAAATACATCTACAATTTAGGTAGAATCCGCCTAGAGCATGAGATTTTAAACATCTACCTCTTGTCCAATCTCTTGCTTAAAAGTCCTAACATAGATGTAAACTAAACTTTAGTTAATCATCATTATTTATTCAAAGACAATAAACGACGATCTAATTTAGGTAAAATAACCTAATTGGATTTCTTTCATAAAAACAGAGCAAAGGTGCATCTTTGAACACTCTCATAAGAGCGTTACACATTGCACTTTTAGTCATACACCTTGAGGTCCTAGATGACTCATTCCTTTTATAGCTTACAACGAACTTTGCTTGGCTCTCTCAATCAACTTTAGAATTCCCACACATCTTGATTAGATTAATTTTACCGAAATATAAAAGTACGTAAGTTGAGTCATAGTAGGCCTTGTATGAAAAGACAATATAAATTTTATCTTTGCTACACTTCATTAGGCAAATATAGGAATTATATTTTGTCTAACATGAGAATGACTACTGGAGAATCTATTGCACACGAAAATTCATTTGACCTAACTGTAGAATGCTTCTAAGATGAATGTTGGGTCATGTTATAACCCATAAAATGGTCGTGTTTTAGCCATGAATTAAGCACCCACGTGATATTCTCATATTCATTCCTAATTTGATTAAATGGCTCTTCTTAATGTGCCTAATTATAGTCTTCATCGATAGACTTATGTATTTCATTAGGAGTGGCCCACTAAGCCAGGTTAAAGTTAGGTTTCCACTTAGTCAATTCTAAGACTAACATGCATTTCCCATATAATGCTTTGAAGTTTCAGATAAACGTGCTCCCACGTAATGCAATTATACGCTTTCATATTTGTCTTGATGCTCAACGTGTATTTGCTTAGCTATTGAATGCATGTTTGTTGTAAAAACATTTGCCTTTTTCTAGCAATTTAGATAAAATATCTCTTAGTTTATCTAAATAACACATGCTCCTAAGTGCTAAATGCTAACATGTATTATATGATGATTGCATTTAAAAATATCATATTTTTGTAAGCGTCATTTTACAACGACTTAGCCGTATTAATTGTGGCACCTACACCATGTTTTTAATGTATGACAATTTATATTTAAATGTCATATAGTCTTACACATTAATCTTGTTGATTATTGTGTTGATGCATGCTTAGATAAACTTACATGCTTAAATCTATATATCTTATGCATCTAGGTATATATCTTCTCACACTAGAATATTTTTCTTCGCGTCCGTGTCACAAATGTAAAAAGTCAAAAGAGTCATAAAATGGTTTTATATCTCCTAGAGTCTTCACTCACCGCATTCTTCTAAATCCATCATCTTGCTTCTTCAGAGTAATCCCACTCCTATGTCAAGAAAAAGTTAGATACAAATCTAACATACCTCCTAGTAGGTTTAACAACTTAAATATTTCATTCAAAATATAGAGTATCATTTAAACCTTGCGATCGGCAAACGATAAATCATATCCGAAAATTCCCATATTCAAGACTTTCAACCAACATAAGTTAAAATGCCTCTCCTTTACTCTTCGACGAAAACATCCTTCTACTCATTCGAATGGAACATTCTTTCTCTCGAAAAAACATTCCTTTCTCTTCGACAAAAACCATCTTTTCTCTAGACAAAGAACATTATCTCTCTTCCGATGAAAAAACACTCTTGTCTTTCGATCACACGCTTCCTTCTAACTCAACCACGCCTCTTCAACCATAGCAGAGGGCTATATCTTTCCTCCACATTTCCCGCTACCGTCACCATAAGACACTGTATACCTCGTCGTGTGATTGTTCTATGAACATTCGCAATGCTCGAGAAGAGCTACATAACTTTGTGAGTATAGTTTATCGTACGCTAACCACCATCTGTCTTGACATTGTCAAGTTCGTCGTCTCTATATTCGTTTGTTTTCTTCTATATTATTATTATTATTATTATTATTTTTTCGCGTAACGAAACACTCCGAGGATCTCGGTCACCATTTCCTTCGGACAATTTCAAAAGGAAACATCTCCATACGAAAAGGTTGCAATCTGAAGATAACATCTCCGACTATTCAATTCTTTACCCATTAAGCGTGAATCGCAAAAATATCTTCGACAAGTTTATGAGATGGAACCCATTCCATAAATCGTTCTCATTTCTTTTCTTTTTAGTTTCGATTCTATCCGTGTTCTATTTTGTATCGTGACACTTAACTACTTCATCCGAAGTACTTTTTAGAAGTATTTTTTAATTACGAAAATGCAAATTAAAATGTCACTCTTTTCGAAAAATTCGTCAATTGCCAGATTTATTCTGGCGGCCCCCAAATATATCTAGGACCGCCGACAACAGCTTGAAATCATTTTTTTTTTTCATACCTACTCTTCTCCCTTCTGCTATGAGTTGACGTCTACTAACATACCCAAAACCAATACCCAATATCTCACTATAGATCAAATGGGTTCATGCATTATATCCCCACCACTCATAAGCATCGATGCTTATGTTTTCATGAGTCAAGTGAATTTTCAATAATGAAAAGTGTCTCATTATCAAACACATTTCTTACACTCGTAGACTTACAATCCCATCACTATAACAAATAATATCCCCTCAACCATACAAACCTTGGTCCTCACATCTCGCATACGTCTTGTCTCAAATTCATAGACGATTCTTCTGCACTCCTAAACGTCTCTTCTCTCTTCTAGTAGTCGTTTCACTTCTGATAGTCTTTCTACTTTTAAAAGTTTCTTCTCACTTCTAAACGTTCCTTTTCACTTCTAACAAGTCTCTTCATCTCTAACGTTTCTTCTCACTTCTATACGTTTCTTCTCTCTTCTAATAGTCTTGTTACTATTAGAATTCCTCCTATATCCCTTGAAAACTAATATTTCATACCGAAATAATTTTATGTAACTTGCTAAATGCAATGTCCACTCCTTCGCAAAACTTTCCACTTCTAGAAAGTGAAGAACATAAAGAAGATATTAAATCTTTAAGTGTTATTGAGTCACCACATTGTTGAGTCTCTCATTATTATTTCACCATGAAAGAACTACCACCTCATTTCACATCCCACTTTGTTCCTCAACATTGTCAACCAACAAAACACCAAACAAACCTTTAAATTCCCAATCATCCACCTTTGTCTCGATAGGATCATATGCACATCAATTGATAAGTGCAAATAAATATTATAGATCTATTCTATCACCTCTCGTCCACACGTTCCTTCTTTTAGAATCGCTCATCCTTTCCGCACTTTTCGCTCTACGGAATCCCATTTTCATTCACATCCAAGAGCACATCATCACCATCCTCGTCTTATTTTATTCATTTTTTAAAGATATAAATAGCATACCATACATATATATATATATATATATATATATATATATATATATATATATATATATATATAGATATATATATAATTGACATATTTTAGCCAAGATATCAAGTGTCACTTCGTCTACTTTTAAAAAGTCATTCTCATAATATTTTTTTGGTGACAATCATAAAACGAAATCCCATTCTCGTTTATTGAAAGTCGTCTAACGAAATTTCTTCCGTAAACACGTCTCGATTCTTTTTTATTTTCATCATTTAGTTGTTTTTTAAAATAAGATTACTTGTGTCTATTATCTACCTTCTCTTTCAAAGTGTCATTACTTAGAATAATAAAACCTAGAAGTGTGCATGTCTAGTTCCTCACTAATATATTTTGCTATAATGTATATGTGCACGTCGTTCTACTGACTTTGGTTTTATATCAAAACTATATCTGATCTCCGATGGTTCCCCAAACAAGGGGAGCATACATCGAGGGGAGCACTTGCATGCACTCTACTCATTTAAATTGCATCAAACTTCTTGAGCATCGATGGTAATTTATTTGATCCATGGATCTGTTAGAGTCAATATACAAGGAATGATATTATCATGGGGACGCAATGAGCAAGGGGGAGCTAGGAGATATGTGGGTAAATAGCATGGAGTTGGTTAAACTGTGATGATAGAAGACTTCACTGGGATGATGCAAGCTCACCTTTATAGGAATATAGGATCGGGGATTGTAAAATACGATGAAGGGCTCATTCATACTCCAAATACTTCACCTCATCCAAGAAACACAAAACCACCTCAACCGTATTTCTCATGTTGTCTTCTCATTCCTCCAACCAATATACTTGGATCACCTACCTTTTCCTCATTCCTTCATCCTACCACTCCGAAGTACCTACCTTCTCCCTTGCCTAACTTCTCATCTCTCATGACCTTTTTCAAAACTAACCAAGGAAACCACAATCACATACTCCTTTATTTCTCACAGCTTCTCCTCATAACTCAAACCATAACTTCAGAGCAACCTATCTTCTTCTCATTCCTTCAACATATATACCTGAGGCATGTACCCTCTTCTCGTGTCTTCTTATCAACATTATATGGTCCAATCATAATCCACATTATACCTTTTTGCTTTGATAAAAGTGGGAGAAGGGAGTGTAAACGAGTAACTTTTAAACTTCACTATGTGTTATAGTTTACCCTAAATTTTGTCATCATCAAAAAGGGGGAGATTGTTAGTGCAAATATTACGATATTTAATCTATACGATCTCTTTGTGTTTTGGTGATGAGAAACATGTGACTTGTAATACGTAACGTAAAGTGCGCAAGTTACTCGTAATCACAAATCATCAATGCATACATGCATCAACATCTCTCGACGTCTCAAGTATGCATCTTGATGGACATTGGTTTACACCCGACATAAATCACATAAGGTATGTACAAACAAGCATTAAACTTGTAGGATGATCAAAAAAATAAGTTATTGTCTTAAACTTAACAATTTTATAAATGTAACAAAATAATTTTTTCAAAAATTAATTAGACAAATTATTTTTTTAATTATAAAGAAATGTTTTATGTGGTAATTATTTCAAAATTCAAAATCTGGTTCTTTTCCCCCTAAAACATGTTAAACTTTCAACAGACAAGTTTGTCACCACAAAAAGACAAAATCAGAAGTGTCTGTCGGGGCGGTCCCTTAAATAGGCCGGCGGCCCCCTTAAATATCTGGCGACCCCTTAATATATATGGGACTGCCATTTCCTGACAAACTGTTTTTCATCATCTATAAATAGTGGGTCACCTCCAACTATTTTCACAACCCTTTTGCATGATTTTCTTTCTGTTCTTTCTCTCCCTGGATCTCACTAAATCTCTTTAAATCTTTGATCATTCAACTTGGTTAATCTTGTTTAAATGTGATCAAATCTTCTATCCTTTCCTCATTTCCTCAAGTGCAAGAGAAGAACTTTTGTCATCATCAAGATACGAAGTTATGTAGTCTAGTTTAGTTCATTTATAACTTTTATTACATATAGATCGGATCCATATCTTTCATTCTTGTGTAGTTGTGTAGATCCGGATAGTGTATAAATCTGGAAGTGTTGATGGTGTGTCAGTTAGTATTTCGGTCCTAAAAATACAAGTATGGGTGGTATATTGGTTCTAGCTAAGATTAGAACTCGACATCTAGCTTAGTGTCGGAACACATTGTAAGCAACGTGGTTTATATGTTTAGGCCATAAAACACAAGGTTTGTTATGTTGGCCATAAAACATAATAGTTTTGTTGTACACCCGAGAAGACATCGGCATCTAGCTCAGTGTCAAGACAACATGTAAGCAAGGTTATAAGGTTATCTCCGCCGAAAGGGAGCTTGTTGATTAGTAAAGTAACTCTCGAGTTGGATACTCGAGTATGAGTAAGAAATGGGCTAAGAGTAGCTTCAATGACCGAACCACTATAAATCACCATGTCCGGTTTGCATTTCCTTTTACCTTTCTCTTTACTTATGTCTTTATATTTATCGTTTTACTTTTACACTTGCATTGTGTGAATCGTTGTGTATGTTGTGTTAGACATGGTTGTGTAGCTCTTTGTATTAAACATTGTGAGTGTGGATATATTGGTAGAATATGTGCTAGTTATTGTAAATCCATTATCAACACTTCTCATATTACGTCAAACTTGATTGGTGATTTGATACAAAAGATCTAGTCCAAAAACCTCTTCTGGTGGCGGTCCAAAAAATTAGGCGGCCCCCTGATATATTTGGCGGCCCCCATATATATATGAGACCGCCGGTAGAAGAGTGATGTAATCTTTGATCTTAAAGTTTTTAAAAGGAAATGTATTCACCCCTCCTCTACGGTTTCCACACCGTGAATAGCTTAAAATGCCGAAAACGAGTCCCGACACGTCCGTTAATGTTCAAAATGAGTTTTGGGAAGTTTAACTTGGAAATATGTCGTGTAAATACTCTAAGTTATGGGAAAAGTATTTGTAAAGTGAATAAAAATACTAGGAACCTTCGGAAAATATTTTTGAGTCGAGATTGGGGAGTCTTAATGAAAACCAACACAAAACGAACCATCCCGAGCCCCTTGGATGCCCTATCTGGTTTGAGACAAAGAGGGGACAAGGGTGGCTTATTTTTAGCTCTTTGGTCTTTTGTTGGTACAAGGATTTGGCTTATATGTTTTTGTTTGCATACAAAACACACACTTCTCATGTTTTGATATCAAACATTTTCTTTGTTTCCTCTTGTTCCTTGCTCACGTCTGAATAACACACACATACAAATCCATACATTTTTGTTAAACTTTGATCAAGAACATGAAGATATAGAGGTCATGGGTTGATTCTAGTAGTCGTGTTATTGTTTAAACTACGCTTGGGTAGTCGGTTCGCGTTCGTTCTCGCTTTTCAAAACCCTGTTTGTAAGTTTTATAAATTTTTATTTAACTTGTACTTTTGAGTGTTTAATGATGCATAGAAGCTAGTTGTACGATGCGTTTGTTGAAAATCAAACACAAAAATTTTGCGAAAATTAATAAAGCGTGCGTGTATGGTTCGAATGGGGGACAAAAGAGAATAAGGTTTTGTAGTTTTATTGTCGTGGTTGTGATGGTTGAAAAACATTTATTTGCTATTTAGCTTATTTTGGTTAGTGACTTATTTGGCTTATTTATAAGCATTTTCGAGCTTATTTTGGGCTTATTAGCTCTCGGCAATTTGAAGGAGTACAAGAAAAGTATTATTGGTTATTTACACCTCTTAAGATCGTATTATATTTGTGGACTATTTTACTAGCTTATTGTGAATAATACCGAATATACTACGAAGCGTATTAGCTATTTATAAAACCTTAATTATACATAAATTATGGAAGCTTAAGGCTCACGACCCAAATAAGTCCAATAAGACGTGGCTTATTGTGGGCTTATTGTGGTTCGGATTATGTTGTTAGCTATATTTTTCGGCTTATTTTTACTAATGGGCCTTAGTTTGGGCTTAAATCGTATTATATATCTACGAATACTTTAATGGGCCGCTATTGGGCCTTAAGGCCCAATAAGCGTAAACTAGTTGTTTTAAGGGTTTTGGCGGACTTTTGGATAGTGAAACATACTTATGTAATGATGTTGAAAGCCATTTTGGAAAGTACGTTTTGGTAAATATTGCGAGATATGGAATTTGACATTTTGTCAAAAAGTAGTAAATTGTGGAAAATGTTTGAAATTAAGGTTTAGAACATTGGAAAGCGTGGTATAAACGAATGGGTCATGTTGAAATTTCGTAAAAATTCTACACTTAGAATTTTTACTCAAAATGCGAATTTTACGATAAAATAAGAAAATATTACTGTATTATTTTAATACGTCGACTAAAAGATGAAAAATATATTTTTATGAAACTTTCCTGAAATGTTTAGCATAAATAAATGTTTCATTTCTTATAATCTAAATGATTAATTAATGATAACTAAGAGTACCGAATAGATTTACCGGAATATATTTATAAGTGTTTATTATAAGAATTTTCTTATATTACTCTACTATTATACAAATGTAAGGTATATAATATAATACGAAGGAATGAGTCTGGAAGTATAGTTATCATTTTTGAAACTAAGCTCTCAACCATCACAAACACCACTGAAAATGTAAGGAGATGACCATACAACGCGCATCTGACCTCTATGCATCAAACCTAAAAACTATTTTGGAAATAAATTTCTAAGTAGAACATTAATTGGACTAGGTCGTATTCGGACGTCATTGCATTTACTTGTGTGATATTGAGTTTGCTGCTAGACACCTTTGCTTGAGGTGAGTTCTCGTAGCCCCACTTTTAAAATCTTTTCGTTAGGGGAAAATCATACTCAAATGTGTTTTGAACTAATTTTCTGAACTGTGTGAAACGTGGTTTTGTTTTTGGACAATGTTATGTGCTTATGACTGCTATGTGAATATTATGTGGTTTGATTTTACTTACGTGCATCGAGGTACATGGCAATATATGTAATTAGCATGGATTTGCTATGTTTGTGATGGACTTGGCCCTAATTCAATGCTCAGCTGTATAGGCTTTAGGATGTGGTGACCTCGGTAATTTGTGACTCCAATAGCAGGGTAATAATGATGTGTGATGACTAGCATGGGATGCTATGTTATGGTGTATGATTAGCGGGGATGCTAAGTCATGGAATTGGAATGTCTTTCATATATTCACTGTCATATTGCACAATTATCCAACTGTTTGAAATATTGGCACAACAACTGGGTTTTATTTAAACTTACGAGCTCACCAACATTTTTGTTGACCTTTTAAAGTATCATTTTAAGGTGAAGTTAATGACCAGTAAGGTTTGTGATGCGAGCTAGCAGACTTTAAGAGTATCCGATATGGATCATGTATTGAGAGGTCTTGCATTTGGTGTTTGTTTGACTTAGTACTTTGAGGTTTTGGTTCAAGACTAGTATGGACCCCTGTGTGGGCTTTTGTTTGTATTAATTAACGAATATTTGATGTGTTCTTGTTGAGACATCACTCAAGTTTGTACTTGAGGTGGAAGATCATCATGACACTTTTTATTAATGCATTTTAATTTTTCTCTATTTTGCATCTTGTGTTATGATTGATCATTCTTTGTCGCATACCCGTGTTTCTGCCTATGTCGGGGGTGACAGATTGGGAGTAATTTCAAGCCAAGGTATAGAGAAACTAATGGGTTTGGCCTAGACTATAACCTAGGAACCTTCATATAGTTGCATAATAGGATCTATGTGTGCCTATTACTTGCTTTGCGCGTACGTATCGTCTATCGTATTAGTTAAGTCAATCATTGAAATGTGTGAGCTCAATACTGAGTACAACTGGGAAAGGATACTGGTATAAATACGGTGGCCAACGTAGTTATAAACGTATCACGACTCAGGTGTATTTAGTAATATCGTTCACACAAATAGGTGTTGACACCGTAGGACCGTATTATGCGTATTATAGTATATTAAGTTATCCTATATATTATTGATGTGTCGTTGTGTGGTGTATATTTTTATGATTCAAGTTTTAAATTTATATTATGCGAGAACTTAACCAAAGCCAAACACTTTAAACCGGGGCAGTGTACCCGGAGTCGGTGGGTAGATTCGTGGTAATAAGGTGTTCAAACACTTGAAAGGAAGCCGAGGTTAAATCTCCCTATTTAATTATATTTTGGTTATCAAATCTAAGTGTAAACTTCTAATCTAAGTCAAACCGATGCTAATCCCTATTGCGTTGTTCTAATCCTAATTCTAACAGGTAAAATGGGGGTTGTCCACCTGAATGACTGGCACAAGTGTGGTTGGTGACTATAATAAATTCAAGACACTTAACCTACACAACCAAATTGAACAGAATATAAAGAGCGGATCGATCCTTATGATAGAAACTATATTAGCCAAACATTAATCCAATTAGAATGTTGGTTTGTTTATTCAGTGCAATGAGTACTTATATCGAAGAGGCATATCATTCTTATACTTTGGCGGGACTTCATCCTAAGACCTAGACATATTAATTTTGTCACAATTAAAGCATCCACATAAAGTATCCTTATTTGCTGATTATAATCTATCTTAGGGATTAAAGCAATGGTGATCTTGTTAAACCAAGCTTCATAGAGACTTTACCCACTTACTGCTTAATGGTAATTTATACACTAGTAGTCCACTTATCCAGCTATCCAATGGAATCAGAACATTATTTGTTGAATTATCTTAATTCACCTACTAGTCAACATGTTTAATAAACCAAAGGCAATTTCCATTAACTAGTTAATCCAGAAGCGTATCCTTAGCACAATTTTAGAAGGACAATATTTGTGATCTATGATTCTAGATGTATAAATTACTATATGGAGAGCTATCCCAGACTCTAGATCTACTTAGTCTGTATCACTAGATCCAGTTGAATGATAGGTCTCATACAAAAGCGCATAAACAAGTATAAATTGATAAACATAGACAAGCATTGAACGATAAATCAAGAAATCGAGATAAACAAATTCCAAAACTTTAGATCTTCATAATAATGGCTAATACCTGAAGGTATTAGCTTTCAAACGTCATAATAAATACAAAAGCAATTATTTAGCCAAGGTAAACTAACCGAGTTAACGAATAATACCAAAACCTGGACGCTTACTAAAGTATATAGAATTACACGATGTCTCCTATGGAATTGATAACGTTGCTTGACCTCTTCTGCTCTTTTTCTCCTCTGAAAATCGACTTTTATTGTTTAGGTATCGAGAATATGATTTAGCACACTTAAAACTCGTTTTGAGTTTTGTATTTATAGGGTCTGGAAGTCGGTTTGATACGGCGTATCCAAGGATTGGATACGGCGTATTGGGGATTTCTTGGAGTAGGGACCACGCTTGATATCTTCCAGAATATTATATTTATTCCATATTTCCAATACGGTGTATTGGTCTTCTGGATACGGCGTATTGAGCTTTATTCCTTTGTGGTCTTTGGTGAGTGCAGGCACGGATACGCCGTATCTTCCTTGATGGATACGGCGTATTGGTCTTCAGAATAGTAATCTTCAAAATATCTTCATTTAAGCTCCAGAATGCGCGCCTTTTGCTAACTTTCACCAATTACTCCATAATTATTGCAATTCTCAAATATAAACGATTAAGTAACAATTCTTTGTAATAACTATACAAAATGGGTTAATAACATGGGATAAATGATGCTATAAAATAGACGTTATTTGATGTCATCAAATATCCCCCCACTTGAATCCTACTTGTCCTCAAGTAGCCTTTAGAAGTTTATAAAAATGTATCCCTAAGGATATTTTCCGTTAAAGCACTTATTTGATCTATTACAAGTACACAACCAAACACCTCACGAAATAAGAAGATGAAAACACTCAAATCACTCAACTAATCTATGTGGTAACATGTAACTAATTCGCTCAATTGCTCAGTCGTGATGAGTATTCTATCATAAGCTTGGCAAGGATACACATCTCCACCGCTAAAGCTAAGGAGTAACAAGTTTATAAAGGTAAATATGGGTTTTTGTATGGAAAGGCTTACGGTTGATCATTCTACAATCTTTCACCAGAAGTACCACTCCAACAAGGCAGCTAAAGCACACATACATGGCCGTAACGACGGAATAGACATGTGTGTTCGATCACATCCTCATTCGAATTTAACCAATGGTTAGGATGAAGAATGATATAGGGTAGGAACCTTCTAACTTTCACCAAAAGTCGTAAACCAACGAGGCAGCTAAGACATGCATACATGGCCGTAACGATGGAATAGACATGCACGCTCGAACAAGTCCTCATTCGCGTAAAACCAGCGGCTAATCATCAGGTGAGAGGGAAGTAAATTGTTAAATAAAAATCAAGAAACAAATAGATTAAGACTTAAGATACAAGTTGCTAGACACTTTTTTCCCGACCGTTACCATGATTAAGACACAACTATTTACAACGTCTTGATCATTGATAAAAAACAACAACCTAAGTTGGCGTTTCCGTAACGGTCAACTTCCCAATCATCCCAAAATTTTACATACTCTACAAGGTAAGTGGCGATATCTTCCACTTTGTATAATACTCTACATCATTGATTTTCAAGACGTATCAACGAATAATCGATCCTTTATGTAATTCCTTCGGTAGTTGCGAAACGATTATCTTCAAACTTTTCTTCTCTTTTTGTATTTTTCTTATTTTTTTGATTTTTTCTGCTAACTAAACTTCAAATCTCGGTGTAGTTTCACCATCTTCATGATCATAATAATTCCGGATAATTCCTTCGATAGTTCTTCGTTCTTCGGATTCACCAATAATTGTGATGGTAGTAAAATCACATCAGTTTTGACTACTAATATACATTCCCATTTGCAATGTGCAAATTTCCAACCGCGCCAATGATAGAAAATGACACAAGA
>BQNB010112038.1:10507-22230 GCA_026074375.1 Tanacetum coccineum
AAATGCATCTTGTTCTATGATCCCTAACAGTTATGGAAATAATGAAAGTCGGAATATTCTAGGTAGTTTTATATAAAAAAAATCATAAAAATTGAAAAAAAATTTGAAAAATGGGAAAATATGGTGTTTTATAGCTTGTTATTTCTAAACTCTCCCCACAAAAATCTTTGCTACTTTCTAAAGATTTAGTTTGGGGAAGTTTTAAGGTATTTGGTTTTAGGGCATATAATATTGCGTGAGGACACGACAATCACTTAGTTTGGGGAATTTTGATATGTGAGAAATCACATATCTGTGCTCCTAGCCGGCCACCATGGCCACCGGAAAACACCATCGGAAAACTTTTCCGACCGCCAAAAACCGCCGCGTCGCCGAAAAATTTGACATGCAAGACGATTAACTTATATTTTCCGAATCCCCTCTTCATTTCCTACGTTTCCCACCAAAAATATATAACATGCAATGAGTATTTTTCTAGTTAGAGTTCGAGTTAGATTCGAGTGTTTTCGTTTGATAAATGGGTTGTTTTTTGATGGATAATTAATATTTGAAGCCCGGTTTGAATGGAAAAATTATGGGTTTGGTCTTTTGGTTGAGTTCGAGCAGCGGCTAGGCACAAAAAGGAACAAGTCGAATCTGACCTTGCTTAATAAAGGTTTGTGAGTATTCTAATTACTAGTATTATGATTGTTTTTTGTGATTTAATCGGTTATAAATATTTGCATTTGATGAAATCCGTGGGATCTTGCGCGATTAGGCTAGACTTTGGTTATTGATCAATCTAATGGATTTAGATGATAATTATATGTCATTCTAGATGTATTGTAATGGTATTTTTGCCGCGAATTTTAACAAGTAAATTCGGACAGAAACTTTGGCATGAATTTCGAGGTTCAGAAAACCATAAAAACTAATTTTTGATGTTGAAATATGATAAAGTTCGTCCTAATGTATGTTTCGGTAATTCGAACATCCCGTAACTCTTAATAACGAAGAAGTTACGGCGAAAACAAGATTTGAAAACTTAAAAGTGTTTCCAACAGCTATGGTAAAATGGTAGTTGCTGTCAGAATTTTAAATGCCCGTTTTTAGCACTTTCGAGTCCGTTTTGGCCTTCCGACGAAACACGAAAGTTGCTCGGAATGATGTTTTACATTTTCGTGAGGCTCGCTAGTTTTAAAATCAGGTAATAACTGGTCAAAACCCAAGGTTAAAGTCTGTGTTTTTATTAAAAGAGTCAAAGTTCCTGTAGAAACTTGCAGGCATTTTGTTTGGTATTTTCGTCTAGATATCGGTCTCGGACTCTAAATATTATAACTTAATAGTTGTCAGGGAATGTCGTTTATAATAAAATCCCTTCTTTTGTCCGAGTCATGGAAAATGTGATATAGAGGGGTTCGTTTGAGCGGAGTCATATTTATTTTATAAATAAGTATAACAAGTCAAAAGTCCATTTAAAGTCAAAACGTTGACTTTGAAAGTCATCGGTCGTTTTGATTATAAGACTGAATCTTGTCCGAATGCTTATTAGAAAAATTAATTAAACATTATAACGAGGACGTTACTAAAATATAGTATACTTTATTTTATCAATAGTTAAAATTTCCTCAAAAAGGTGAAAGATAATCGCGTAATTGTAAACGCAAGAGTAATGAATAATTAATAGGTAAGTTATTAAAAAATAACTTGACATTTTAATTTACTTCTTAAAATGGTACGTTCCCAAGATAGAAAGTTTTGATTAAGTGAACTTATAAATATGAATATAATAATGATCACTAACTCAAATTGTGTGAAGTTTCAGGATCTAGGACGCGCGCATGTGGATTTATTCATCACATGGTGTATGTATATCTTTATAGTTTTTTAATGTTGTGTATACGCCACTATTTGTTCGTACTATATTGCATAGTATTTCGGAAGCAGAATAAATTATAGGTTCGCGAATTGAGCTCGTCATCGAGTAGTACGTGATTGTTTCGGTTATTTGATCTTCGGCTTCGATCAAGGTGAGTTCATAGCCTCAATTTTAAGTTTTTTAAATGTTTTTAAACCAGCGAGGGGGATACTTGCTGTTTTGTGAAAATGAGGAAAGCAATAAGTTTTGATGTTTACATTTCATTATTCATATATGCCTTTATGTGTGAACCGTTTTTAGTTGCTTGTTGTGGTGTGGATTCGTTTATGCTTTAAAATGGAATATTATTGGGGTTTGACAACCTATCTGGGTTTTTTTGGGGTTTGAATCCGTTGTGACCTACTTGTCAAACGGACATGTTGTAGATTGTAGTAGGAGAAGTTGGCTTATTCTCAGGACATAATTTTGTTTCCTACGGGAAATTGATGAGATAAGTATATGGTTTACTTGGGCCCCCTCATTTAGTTGGAAATCAATATTTTTATAACTTGGCTTACGAGTAATGTTATATGTTTTGTTGAACCAAATATGCGTTCTAACTATTATTTGTAAATTCTATGAATTCATTCAACGTTTTGTTGACATTTTTAAACATGTATCTCAGGTTAGTTGCTGTTGATGGTTCGGATGGGACGGAACGCGGATATCAAGGACGGTGTCTCGGTGAAGCAGAGTCATAAACTAAATAAATGTTTTAAAAATCAAGTCGTGTTGTGACTTTTAGAAATAATTTCTATTATAGTATTGGGACCTATGTAACTCTGATCTTTCAAATAAATGAAGTTTGTACTTTTAAACGTATCTTTTGAACGTTTTATGGGATGTGTGCATGTATTATGAGGTAGCACCCCAATTGTTGTATTCCGCTGCGTACGTAGTTTGGGGGGTGTGTTACAGAGTCTATAGTACCAGAGGCTCGAGGTGATTAGTGAAAACTAAGTCGTTTTACAAAACTTGGACTACAACTGTTTTTGAAAAAGTTTCACGAGTCTTTCACCATTGTCCGATATCCGCGCGCGTGTTGTTCCCGATCCTTAGAAGCCTTATGTGGTATATTTGATTGCATATTATGTGCGTAACAAGTGGGTGACACTTGGTATAAGTAATAATTATATACGTGTGCATATATGAATATAATATATAGTTATATTATATTATTAATATAATTTTATTATAATATAATATATATTATATATTATATATATTTATATATTATATATATATATATATATATATATATTATATATATATATATATATTTAGGAGGGATCCAGTGAGAAGTAAATTAAAATAAGAAGTGGTGAGAAGTGACTAAAACCACATATTCGAGATGCAACGAATTGCCTTAGATGCATTTTTATTCATTTAGATGCACAATTTTAAGTTTCGAAAGTTAATACTAGCTCGTATGTAGTGGATGTGTAGTGGTGCAAATTGATTTTCAATGATTTTGGCACCTTGTAGCGGAACAAAAAACGAAGAGAAATCATGAAATGCAATTAATATAGTATATGCATCTTAGAAATTAAAGCTATAAAAACACTTATGATGATGCATTATAATGCATCTAAGTAGTATTGAGATGAATCTAATTTACGTCGGATTGTCATCCTCAAATATGTGTTATAGTTTCTTCTTATCCTTCTTATTTAAGATAACTTTCTTATTTGATCCTAACCTATATATACTATAGAATATATATTAATATATATATATATATATATATATATATATATATATATATATATATATATATATACGACATCCGTTCTAAGGTGTACGATTATATATATCTTGATATTCGCCTCTTGCGAAGAGTTTAATTTCTTTAAACATTTCGATGCGAGATGATAAAATCATTTTGATACACGAGGAAAACATTGTTGTTATATGATTATCTTCGAAACTTTTTCGCGACTTTACTTTCATCTTTTGATGATGTTGATTCGTCATAGTTTGTCGATCCCATTGGGTGATTTATTGTTCGACTCCGAGTTCGGACATTTTCCCATTGCTTTTGAATCACATATGTTATTTCGTAACCTATTGTTTTGAAATTTTCCAGTTGATGGGAGTGTGACTTTTATATGTCATCCCATGAACCCTCATTGTTTTGGAAAACGACTATCAACTTATTCTCGCGTAACGTGCCGTCTGGAAACGACTATCTTTGAAGCATTTGAATAAAGTTGGTTTGTTATGCTTTGATTCTTTCGTGTCGACCTTTACTTAGTAAGTCTTGAAATGTTTGGTTCTGGATACCCATGAGTTTTTGTGTTTGAAAGAGTGTTAAGTCATTGGGTATGGCCTTGTATTGGCGTTTGGAGGAATTAAAATGGTGTTTGGTTGGATTTTGAAATGGATTTTACGGCAGTTTGTAACCAGCAGGTTGTGGGGTTGATTGTAAATTATTTTTGGTCATAAGGCACCTAGGAAATCCAATATGGATTTGGGCATATGTCTTAAGTGTATGTGGTTCTTTGGATAGGGTCGTATCTCCTCCGGATAAGTGCTCCCACAAGAATCAATCACAAAAACAATATTTTTTTGATTATCGAATATCATCGTTTTACCTAAACGAGTCAAATCTGGTATGCTGTTGGGAAAAGGAGTATAACTCCATATTTTTTTATTAACTTTTCAAAATAGAATGATGGTACCTGTATAAAACTCTTAGAGCTATCACCTCTAATTGGTTTCATATCAAAAGCATCATTAAATTTCAAATTACGCTCATTTTCTTGAACAACAAAAATTTGTCAAATTTTCTTTGGGGACTGCTTTGGGATAGCAGCTTATTGAAATGTTTCAAATTTATTTTTGGTCTATGAACGACTGAGAAATTAGACTAGGAGTGTAAAGAGAAAACCTCTTAGGTACAATGTAGATTCAGCGGATGGAGTCATATCGACGCCCGACGAATGAGATATCGCCGAAATGGCAAAAGTAGTCAAAAATTGAGACCAGAATTTGAATGAGTAATAAGTTCAAAAACTTATATAGCAACACCTAAACATGTGAAACTGTAAGTTCTAGTTATTGAACCAACTTAGATTTTAGCGGTCGTTTTGGCTTTGCAGACGCACAGTGTAGGAGATACACCCAGTTTAGTGGAGCGATAAAATTTTGGAAAAAAATGCGGCTTTGATAAATAGGGGTAAAATGGTAATTTCACCTTGGAACCAAAACTTTTGGGGCAGTGGGCCCTATGTTTCTGGAAATTAGACTCGGAATGCTTTCCGTAGACGAAAACCTTGTACTTTTATCATCCACGAACTAGTAAGTAGGAGGATTTCAAGTTTTAGGTTTATTGGATTGAGGTTATTGTTGCCTCAGAGTTTTATCTTATCACCGGCGTGGTGATTGTGCACTCTTTAGCTATTACTTTTGATTTAGAACTCTAGGAGAGTTCATGTATATGTAGTTTATGTATTAGAAACTTAGAATCATCATGATTGGATGTATCGGTCTTAGAACCGGAGATTTGTAACTTTTGGGGGATTTTGGTTGTACGTGTACTACCCCCAGCATTGTTATTATTATGGGTAGGAGACTATGATTATCCTTTGATTATGAGTTTGTATGATCATGGATGTTGATGTTCCGAGTGGCATTGTTGCTAGATTGACTTAATCACGAGAGTGAAATGATTCCGGTTGGTGGATCTTTCGCACGCGTGTGGTACTTGCTTGCATAGTCCATGAATGGGTATTATTTTTAGTACTTGTTGTGACCGTTGACCAAACTGTATCAAATGATGTCTTGTAAATTGATGATTTTAAAATTTAGGATCGCTAATAAGACACTTGTAGTGTTTGTTGTTGACAATGTCGTTGCCGCCGAATCGTTATTGATTTTGTTGTCATGTATTAAATGTTTGTTGTAACCAATGAAAATACGTGCGTTTTCTAAATTTCATAAAAACTGACCCTATTGGTGTCAAACATAATCTTCTTTCGAACAATTTATATTTATATACTATAGTATACTATTTTATATATATATATATATATATATATATATATATATATATGTTCTCTTTAAATAATAAGAATGGAAGATGGAATGATGCTATCTTCTTTTCTCTTTTTTGAAACAATCATATTTTTATTTTATTTTAAATTTTTCACCGAGAAGGAAATGACTTACGCGTGCAGCGTATAGAAAAGAAACGTTTTGACAAGGATGGACATGATGTCGTTTGGTCCTCAATTATGCATAACCTGATCAACTATGCATAATTTAGGAAGAACCACACTATGCCGATTAAATCGTCACCATTAAAACGCTTGATAATTGAGATAAATGTTTGGGTCAAGTTTCCGGAAGAAGAATATTTTTACCCTGCTACGGATTTTTATGCAAGTAACCTTACTCCTATTGACTGCATGGAGAGAGTCTCATGCGAGTCGTTTTGACAGAGTCATTCCGGAGAGAAAATGCTGACGGTATTTGTCCAGAATGAGTGTGTCTAGAAATGTAATAAGGTCTAGGTCCTAGTGATATAGACCAGTAGTCGGAAGTGGAGATTGGATGTTGTATGTCATGTAACGACAATTTCTCGAGAATTATTAAAGGTATAAAGTGCCATCGAGCATGGACACGTAGACATACCTGAAAGTCATGGAGAAGTTATAAGGTGGTTAGATGATGAGATACCAAGAAACCGGATACCGACACTGAGAAGGGATCTTCTCGGAGTCGCAATATTCTTAAGGTGGGTGGAAGCTGAATGGTTAGTTTCGAGGTTGAAAATGAGAAACGGAGAAGACTTCTCCTACTTTGGAAGTATGCTCCCTTTGATGTATCAACTGATGGCCGTGAAAAAGACTTCTTTCCCCAAAATGGAATATAGTGGTAGTGTGGTTGCAAGTATACATGATGTCGTTGAGGATCAAAATAAGGCACTAAGCGACACCTGACTTAAGGTTAGTGATCCTTACTCCTTGACGTAACGACTTAGTGTGCGTATAAAAGAGCGAAAAGATTGGTGACTTTAGCCGAAGGGTAACATCCGTTCCCATCCTAGGGAACCAATCAAAGTAGCTAACGCCTTAAGCCAAATGGTATTCAGTTAGGAATGTGTGTAATTGTCTCGACTTGACTAGTTGAGTCATCCAAGATTCGATGCGAATTGTTAGGACCGAGTCGACTATGCTAGTCGCGATGCGAAAACGTTGGAGTTGGAAATTGCGATCTTCGTCAAATGAGAAACGAGCCCATGATGCTCAATTATTTTCTTGATTGTTTTCAATTTGCCTTTCGACAATATGTGTCTTCTAGCGGGATTATCGCCGCTGAATTATGTGCTTTATGTGTCTTATGTGCTATGTGCTTTTGAATGGTAGTAAGCGTTTAGGACGCTTTTGTGTTGCCGTGATACGGCTTAAGACGTGAGTGAGTGGGTATATTTACTTAAATGTAGACGAAGGTTGATTTGTAAGGTACGTAAGCTTGGTAGCCCATTGTCAATTGTGGGTTGTCAACTCGCAAGCTTGACTATGGTTGGCCAAAATCTAGCCGTGATTTGATCGAGATCATTTCCAAGAAGCTTGGCCATCTGGCAAGCTCGGTATAATGAGCACTCTAAAACGGTTGGGTATGAACCCGCGTAATAAGCACAACCATCGCTGAGGCTTTCCAATAAGTGAACACGGTTATTTTGCTAAAACTTATAGAAAGCAAGCATGATTGTTGCTAAGCTTGATGATAAGCTAGGTCGAAATATAAAGTCATTTTAAAAATGGCAAATAGGCGAATATGTGCTTAATAGATTATGTGGTTATGTGTTAGTGCTACAATGCGTTTGATGGGGTCGTATGTACTCCGGACTGTTTTCGCAACCGGTGGCGCATCATTGAATGAGACCGGGAGGGCGATGTATGTCTTGGTTTTGGATAATGACATATATTTTGGTTTTGATTTTTGACGTTTGTTTTGGTTTTAGTTAGCGACGTATGTTTTGGTTTTCGTTGTAGCGTTGAGCGCTTTGATTTTGTTAAAATGATCACACCAAACTAAGATTTGGGTTGATTTTTTCGTCTAAAGTCTTTAGTTTAAAATCGAAGTGATTTATGTTTTCCCGGATAGTTTGTGAAGTATTTTGTCTTCTTATAACTAAGGGCAGTTGTAATTTTATTTTTGATTTTGTAATTATGAACAATTATCATTTGTTTTGTTGACTTCACACATCCGGCATCAGTCAAGACGAGTAACTTATAATCGAGTGATTTTTGCGTTCGAGCACGTGAGACCGTCTATTCGTGAGGATGTCGTCTAACCGTAAGAGAAATTAAGACGAGTAAGAAAGGATAAGCACCGGGACGGCGCTCCCTTAAGGTGGGTGGAATGTAACAACCCGAGTTTCACGACGCGTATGACGATCGCAAATTCGACGTCATAATTATTTAGTTTTATACATACGTGTGTGAGCGAACGACGACATTTAAATTTTTTATTTGCGTAAATAATTTTTTTAGCTATTTTTGTACGGACGGAAATCTATTTGATATGTTTATTTTTGTTGTTTCGGGAGTAGTCACCGTTTGAACAGCCGAGTTTCGTTAATCGGTTTAATATATCGTTTATAAATTTTCGAACGAATCATGTTATTATTTTTATAGACCGTAAATTTAGATATTTTTTGCGAATGTAGTACTTTTATGACTTGTTACGTTCGACATTATCCTCGCTGTTTGTTAATGGGTTACTTGTTTTTTTTAATATTTGATAACACTAGAAATGTTTGTATACGTAAAAATAGATAGTATTTCGGAAGTTTTAATCTAACTGAGACAACGGGTTGTGCGGGGTTTTTTTGTTGGAGTATAATATGGGTGGCTGTAGTCAAAAATATAAAAGAGAAAGGAGAGGAGGACTATTTTTGCCAAAACCTCAAAATAGGAAAGTATATAAACATATTTCCTTCCATTTCAATTCATTTTTAACAACATACCACAAAAGGTCGTGTGTATCTTTGTAGCGCGCTCCTAGCCGGCCACCATGGCCACCGGAAAACTTTTCCGACCGCCCGAAATCGCCGCGTCGCCAGAAAATTTGACATGCAAGACGATCAACCTATATTTTCTAAAACCCCTCCTCATTTCCTACGTTTCCCACCAAAAATATATAACATGCAATGAGTATTTTTCTAGTTAGAGTTCGAGTTAGATTCGAGTGTGTTCGTTTGATAAGTGGGTTGTTCTTGGATGGATAATTATTATTTGAAGCTCGGTTTGAATGGAAAAATTATGGGTTTGGTCTTTTGGTTGAATTCGATCCGCGGATAGACACAAAAAGGAACAAGTCGAGTCCGACCTTGCTTAATAAAGCTTTGTGAGTATTCTAATTACTAGTATTATGGTTGTTTTTGTGATTTAATCGATTATAAATATTTGCATGTGATGAAATCTGTGGGATCTTGTGTGATTAGGCTAGAATTTGGTTATTGATCGGTCGAATGGATTTAGATGATAATTATATGTCATTCTAGATGTATTGTAATGGTATTTTTGGGTTGAAAATGGATATTTGGTGCGAATTGTAACAAGTAAATTCAGACAGAAATTTGGCATGAATTTCGAGGTTCGGAAAACCATAAAAGCAGATTTTTGATGTTGACATATGATAGAGTTCGTCCTAATGTACGTTTCGGTAATTCGAACATCCCGTAACTCCTAATATCGAAGAAGTTACGGCAAACACAAGATTTGAAAAATTTACAAGGTTTCCAAAAGACGATATGGCTAAAATTGGTTGTTGTTCAGAATTTTTAAAATGCCCATTTTGAGGCATTTTAATTTACGTTCAGGGCCCTTCACCGGCGAAACACGAAAGGTGCTCGGAATGATTGTTTTACTTTGTCCGCGAGGGCTCGCTTGTTTTAAAATCAGAGGCTCGCTAGTTTTAAAATCAGGTAATAACTGGTCAAAACCCAAGGTTAAAGTCTGTGTTTTTATTAAAAGAGTCAAAGTTCCTGCAGAAACTTGCAGGGGCATTTTGGTCATTTTCTGTCTAGTTTCGGGTCTCGGCTAAAACTAAAAAGTTGTCCGGAATGTCGTTTTACATAAAATCCCTTCTTTGTCCGAGTCATGAAAATGTGATATAGAGGGTCGTTTAGAGCGGGTCATATTTATTTATAAATAAGTATAAAAAGTCAAAGTCCATTAAAGTCAAACGTTGACTTTTGAAAGTCAACGGGTTGATATAAGACTTGTCGAATGCTTATTAAAAATAATAAACATTATAAACGAGGACGTTACTAAAAATAGTAACTTTTATTTTAACAAAGTATAAATTTCCAAAAAGGGAAAGATAATCGCGTAATTGCTAAACGCAAGAGTATGAATAATATAGTAAGTATTAAAATATACTTAGACATTTTAAACTTACTTAAAATGGTAACTTTCCAAGAATAGAAAGTTTTTGATTAAGTGACTTATAATATGAATAAAAGAATGATCATAACTCAATTGTGTGAAGTTTAGGATCTAGGACGCGCAAGTGGATTTCTCATCACATGTGTATGTATATCTATATAGTTTTAATAGTTGCGTGTATACGCCACTATTTGTTCGTACTATATTGCATAGTATTTCGGAAGCAGAATAAATTATAGGTTCGCGAATTGAGCTCGTCATCGAGTAGTACGTGATTGTTTCGGTTATTTGATCTTCGGCTTCGATCAAGGTGAGTTCATAGCCTCAATTTTAAGTTTTTTAAATGTTTTTAAACCAGCGAGGGGGATACTTGCTGTTTTGTGAAAATGAGGAAAGCAATAAGTTTTGATGTTTACATTTCATTATTCATATATGCCTTTATGTGTGAACCGTTTTTAGTTGCTTGTTGTGGTGTGGATTCGTTTATGCTTTAAAATGGAATATTATTGGGGTTTGACAACCTATCTGGGTTTTTTTGGGGTTTGAATCCGTTGTGACCTACTTGTCAAACGGACATGTTGTAGATTGTAGTAGGAGAAGTTGGCTTATTCTCAGGACATAATTTTGTTTCCTACGGGAAATTGATGAGATAAGTATATGGTTTACTTGGGCCCCCTCATTTAGTTGGAAATCAATATTTTTATAACTTGGCTTACGAGTAATGTTATATGTTTTGTTGAACCAAATATGCGTTCTAACTGTTATTTGTAAACTCTATGAATTCACTCAACGTTTTGTTGACGTTTTTAAACATGTATCTCAGGTTAGTTGCTGTTGATGGTTCGGATGGGACGGAACGCGGATATCAAGGATGGTGTCTCGGTAAAGCAGAGTAATAAACTAAATAAATGTTTTAAAAATCAAGTCGTGTTGTGACTTTTAGAAATAATTTCTATGATAGTATTGGGACCTATGTAACTCTGATCTTTCAAATAAATGAAGTTGTACTTTATAAACGTATCTTTGAACGTTTACTGGGACTCGTGTGCATGTATTATGAGGTAGCACCCCAATTGTTGTATTCCGCTGCGTAACGTAGTTTGGGGGTGTTACAGAGTGGTACCAGAGCACGAGTTGTAGTGAACTAAGTCGTTTTACAAAACTTGGACTACAACTGTTTTTGAAAAAGTTTCACGAGTCTTTCACCGATGTCCGATATCCGCGCGCGTGTTGTTCCCGATCCTTAGAAGCCTTATGTGGTATATTTGATTGCATATTATGTGCGTAACAAATGGGTGACACTTGGTATAAGTAATAATTATATACGTGTATATATATATATATATATATATATATATATATATATTTAGGAGGGATCCAGTGAGAAGTAAATTAAAATAAGAAGTGGTGAGAAGTAACTAAAACCA
>BQNB010112039.1:0-22230 GCA_026074375.1 Tanacetum coccineum
GTTAAGATTCCGCATTAACACTTGATATTCATAGTCAGTGTCTTTCACATAGTTGATTTGGATTTATTCAAGTTAACTATTGTCTTACAAAAGGCTAATCAGATCCTAAACAAAGGACCTACACATTAGTATTTACTTATGATTGCATGAAACTTAGTATGTAGATCCTTATTATGTTACTTCTTTTGATGGATGTGCGCATTAGGCTTTAGAAAACTAGTCATAAGGTATTAAATTTGCATAGACGTCTAGGGAAACGCGAGTGTGTAGAAAAGATACCATCGGTAACAGTCTTCATACTACCTTACCCCTAATATGGTTGATCCATCTCAAGTGTTTTAATTGCATGTAATGTACTCTTAGAGGCTTTGTAATAGTCTTCATACTACCTTACTTGTGTGTTGCCTTAACGGAATATTACATAAATGGTGGGTTCGTGTAATTCGTTCATGACTTAGGAAATACTTACACAGATCATTACAAGAGTGACAAAGCAACATAATCTGGAGAAACATATTAAGGAGTAATGCATGATTAAGTAAATACGTTCGTTTACCATATAGTTATCACCAAAGTAGTTTAGATTTATGTTAGTTTAATTAGTTAAAACCAACCAACATCTCAACCTATGATTTTTACCTGCTTTCATAAAAATATAAAAATACAAAAAGAATCTTCTCTCAACCCCTTAGACCTTTGTTAGATTTTGTTCGAGCCTTCCCAACCTATTCCCCTAGAGAACGATAACAACCCCCGAGTCTTGCCTTACTACACTACAACGGTTAGGTACTCTGCCTAGGGGATTGTAAAACTTCTTGCAAGTTACAAAACCCTCATCAGCATACTACAATAACGAGCGGTGTAAATTACTTAAAAATAGATATGTTTTCATTAATAACAAGTACATCGAGTAAAAAGTTAAACCGTCGCCAAAATTATCTTATGGTTAGTGTTTCGATATTCTTATAAGAAGTTTCTTATTTTAGACTTAATTAATTAAATATATTGAATGTCAATTCTATAGACTTTGTCTTTTACACTTTTTAAAAGTGTACAATTATTTTATGAGTGTATTAACACTTGATAATGTATAAATTTTGGTTAAATCAACAAGTATGAAATTTTTCTGAAAAAACAAGACCTTCCACACTTATAATAGTAGAAAAAATTCACACTTGGAGACAATTAAGATTTGTTCACACTTTTAAGCAAGAAATTAATTATAGCATCCAAATTCTATATAATAAGATAAGTGTGAAAAAATCAAGTATTACTAATTAAATTGCATACTTATGAGTACAAATAAATCGGAGAATTTTCCACACTTTAAAGTGCGAATTTTTTTGCTACAATTATATATATGTGAAATATCGTTTGTTTTTTTCATTAATAATTTATATTTTAATAAATAACAATAATTTTATAATTACTTAATAAGGAATGATTTGATTTTGTTGAAATACAAAAATTCTCACTTGGGTTTTGTTTTATTATATAACAGATGTGAAATATTTTTTGCTACACTTAAAAGTGTGAATAAACTTAAAATTTTACCCACTCCTTAAAAATATTTTTAATAATAGGGTAAACTACATTGTTGGTCCGTCAATTGAGTCCCGTTTGCCTATTTGGTCTCCAGATAACGACTTTTGTACGTCGTCCTTATTGGCGACTTTTGTTGCCCGTTTGGTCCCTAGAGCCCTGTTATATGTAACGACAGTTATTTTCGTCGTTATCTTAGCAACGTCGCTCTTCCACTAAAGGGTACAATCGTCTTTGCGGTTTAAATTTATTGCACCATTGGTCCCTAAATACTTAGTTACTACAGTAAACATCACTGTTCAATTTTTTGTCTTTTGCGATTACACGTTTGGTCCTCGAGCTGTTTTTCTCCCAGGCTTTATTTTTCTTTTCCCGCCTTTTTTCTTTCTAACCCAACTTGTCATAAAACCCGATTCTAAAATCCCAATACTCGTAATTTATAAACCAACTCATATACAATACTAAACAAGTGACTCACCTGTGAAACTTAAAATAACTCTGGTTCTTTTAGACACCATCCTAGTTGACTAGTAAAAGTAAATCTTAAAAATACATATTACTTCAACAAACAAAAGCATACAATGGTAACTAAATAAATTAGGCTTTGGACAGCCCGTAAAGACCTAATGAAGTAATTCTAACAGCAAATTGTAACAAACATTAGACAAGAGACGGATAATCACACACTTGCAAACAACGAAATGAACATCATAAAGGTTATGATCAACTGTAAAAAGTTGAATGAACTCATCATCATCATCATCATCAACATCAATCAACTTGATTAGATCCCATATCATATATCTCATGGACAATCTTTGATATTAGGTTGTATTTTAAAACCTATCCCGATAAGTTGATCACCAAAAAAGAATCTTCTTCCCTTTCTTCAAAACAACACTCCAAACAGTTGATCGAATCAACCATCCTTATGGAAGTGGATTCATAAATTTATTAGTATGACAGTATTAACAAGGTACCTAATCGACCACACAGAACACCCTTTCATCATCCCATAGATAGTAAACTCTCTATACCTAATATCATCTCTACATACAAGAAGCAGACACCCACACGACTCAAAATTTCCCTTCCAGATGCAATAGTTGAGGTGTTTGTATGATTATTAACATTGGTTTACTAGAGCCATAAGACTCTAAGAAGTTCCTTCCTGTTGGTCCCTTTGAATGTAATATTAGGTTTATTAAGTTAAAGTAATCACATTCCATGGCAACAAAGTGAGTTTTAAATAGATATATGTAAACAATATATTGAACAAGTTTAAAACACACAGAAGTAACTTTTGAACGTATAGGTTCTTATTAGAATCAAATAAAGAATCTATGACACACCTTGCTTGCGGAATAGCAAGGTGGTTGAATGACAATTGAGTTGTGATCTCCTTCTAACTTAAACTCTAACCAAAGTTATGAGTATAAGAAAATAAACTATTCGACTAGAGCTAAAGTTTTAGCTTCAACAGTTTCTATTATGTTTGTTTGAGAGATAAATGCTCTTCAATGTGTTTTACATTAATTTGAAGTGATAGCAATTACTCTCAACATCCTTTTCCTTTTATAGGCAAAAGGAATTAGGGTTTACAAGTTAACCTAGTACACATGGCATGCATTAAATGGGTGGTTGAACTGCCATCAAATGCAAACATGCTTTAAGGTACCAGGTGCAGTCCTTTAAGGAAAGTCGTTATACTTCTATACCAACTTTAGAAGTATTTATTCCCAAGGATATTGCTTTATTCCTTTTGATATAAAGCAAACTTTTTCCCGCTTTGTAAACCTTCTAGAAGTGAAACATTTTGTTTCAGTCTTCTAAGAAAGAGATCGACATCGTTCAACTTGGAGTTGTCAACCAAGCTGAACTGAAGCTCTTGCTAAGGTCTTCTTCAGTTTTTGATCCACTACATAAACTGAAGTGAAGATGATCTTTAATCTTCTAAGTACCCGAAGAACTGAAGCTAAAGTGTCTTCAGGGAATACAAGTTGAGCTATCTTCAGCTTGTTTATACTTAGGTGAATTTATGTTTAAATCTAATGAGGGACTGAAGGGCTCAGGAACTGACCCCAACAATCTCCCCCTGTTTGAAAATACAAATAGCCTAAGTTAAAATCAGTAGTAAGCGAGCAAACAACTTCTTCTTACAAACTGATATAATTGAACAACATAAACTGATAACCATTTATATTAACTTTCATTACATTACAATACAAAAGATAAAGTTATTACAAAAGATTATAAAATCTACTACCTAAATTGCTCAATAGTCCTCGTCTTCTTGAGGGGGTTCAAGTTTTTTTTATCAACTTCAGCAAGTAAAAAGGAACTGAAAGTCCTAGCATGATCATCAATACCAGGACCTTGGTGAAGTCTGAAGAAGATTTCTTGCATAGTGTATGACATTTCATTATTGAAATCTTTAAAGTCTTCAAGGGTAACAAAATCCTATCTATGGAAGGAGTTTAACAAGATCATACCTAAGACTGGCTCCTTTAGCACGGTTCCAGCTGGATGATCTCCATACTGAACAGATGACTCGAATTTCTTGATAGACTTGAAGAGGTCATGAATGTCATCAGCATGCATCCTTTTCTTTCTTGCTAGATCATTCAGTCTGTCAAGAGGATCCTGTTCACCTAGAGGTTTGTCCAAGTCAATCCCCAACTCAGCTTTAATTTGTTGGTAATAGTCCATTCTTGCGTGTATTTGATCCTAGATGGTGGTCCATCCTTTTTTAGTTTTGTTTGGACAAGCTTTCACTACCTCTCTCCATTCACCCAGATGTAAATCACTAGCCTTGAAGTTGGGAATGACCTCATTAGTACCATCCTCCCTATACCCCTTTAGTGTGATTGGGCCTTTTCTAGTCAAAACATCACAGTTTCTCATTCTTGATTATGCCCTTCTATTTAGCATTTTTTCACGGTATTTATCATACTGCAACTTAGCTTTGTAGTACTTTGTCACCGCATTAACACCAAGAAGATCAATCTACTCTTCTTTACTTGCTTCTACTTCTTGTTTGGTTGTATCAGCTTTAACAGATTCCTCAATCCTCTTTTGTTCTTTGATTTGTTCTTTAGTGAGATGAACATGCTTACCACCTTTAGTGACAAAATCAAATTTCTTCATCTTCTTTTTCTTAGAGGACTCAACCATGAAACCAGCCAAATTGATTGTGTTAGTATCATAATCACTTTTGGTACTCTTTTCTTCAACATCCTTATAAGACATAGCTTTCTTGCCTTTGTCTTTCTTGATTGGCTCCCCCTCAGGTTGAGAGGAACTTTTTGGGGGACTGGAGATGAAAGGATATTGAAATGATAAAGTAGTTAACGTGATAGTGGTTGTGATTGGTGTTGTTGTTGGTTGTTGTTTTGAGTTTAATCTTTCAGCATCTTTGGCAGATCTTTTTTGAAATAACTAGGAGATTATAGCTTGTTTTGTTTTCTTCTCCCCCTCAGCAGGTTGAGTGCCAACTAGGCCTGCTAAAGGAACACTCTGATCTCTAGTATTTTCAACAGCTTGAGCAAACTTATTCAAGGCATCAGTGACCTTGTTGAGTAGACTTGTAAGTGTATCTAAAGTCTTTAGCTTGGCTTGATTTGAAGACAATTGTCCTGGTAGGACAAGGAACTCTTTATGAAGTTCCCATTAAAGTGTATTCAGTTCAGTAACTTGGGAAGTAAGACTAGAGACAATGGAAGTGAATGTCTCTAGTTTGTTGGGAATTTCTTTCAGTTCCCCAGGTAGTTCAATTTCCAATCCTTGAACATGCTTCTTTATGTCCTTGACTTCTCCAGATAATTTATTGAACTTGGAGGAGAGCTCTTTCAGCTCAGTTGGTAATGAGCTGCTAAAACCATGACAAGATAAAAGCTTTAAAAGTTCAAGTGTCAAAGATTTTACCAAAATCTCAGTGAGTTGTGCCACATTAGAAAAGGATAGTTGAGTTGATAGGAGAGCCACTTCAGCTTCAGCTTTATTTTTTTCAAGCTCTAGTTTTCTCTTTTGAGACCAGAGGATAAGAACTTGATTTGTGAGCTCTTAGAGTTGAATGGACCTTGGAAATGGAGGTGTTGGAACTAAAGTGTCTCCAGTCTCTGTACAGGAGCATGAATATTATTTAGTTTTGATTTGTCCTTCTTTCTCATCACTTTCATCGGCAACAATGATAGGGTTCATTATCGGGTAAGTCTAGGTCCTTAAAATAGCTTTACATTCTGGAACCTAGATTGGATAGATCCTCAGTTTATTCTTTTTTGCATCATCTGAGTGGAAAGATCGGAGAAGTGTTATACTTTTCTTAATTTGTTGTTTCAATGTGGGCTAGCTCCCTTCGTGTTGCGGGTGTTTAGTGAGGAAGTTTCCAACCCTTCACTTGCAGATTTGGTTTGCTTTACAAGAAATATGGGTTAGTACTTGCAAATATATGATCAATTAAATATGTTAGGGTCAGTTCCTGATCCCTTCGGTCTCTTAGTAGATTTAAACATAAAATCCTCTAAGTATAAGTCAAGCTAAAGACAGTTCAACTTGAGTCACTGAAGAAAGTTCAACATCGGTTATTCAGGTACTTAGAAGATCAAGATCATCTTTAATTTATGTGGTTGTTCAGAAACTGAAGAAGACCTTAGCAAGAGCTTTAGTTTAGCTTGGTTGACAATTCCAAGCTGAACGATGTATAAAGCATAGCTACATTAAATGAATACCTAGACTAAAACAAAATGTTTCACTTATAGAAGGTTTACAAGGCGGGAAAAGATTGCTTTAAGTCAAAAGGAATACCTAGTACTATAAAGCATAGCTACATTAAATGACAGCTCAACCACCCATTTAATCCTTGCCATGTGTACTAGGTTAATGTAGGATATTGTATATCATCACACAATCGAATGGTTAGTGGATTAATCGAATGCTAGAGAGAGAAACAAAGAAAATGCACACTTCTCTAAAGAGAGAAAGTGTGTGTGTATAAAATGACTAACCACCTATCCCATAAGATGGAAGAGGCTTTTATATGCGTTACAAAATCAGCCCTTAGGCCATGGTATGGGATTACACGTTGGGCTTTATAACCCGGACAATTACCGAACATTAAACATTAAACTACGAGCTATAATAAATGGTAATATACACGGGGTGACCGAGTCTTTTTCTAATATCTAACACATTGAAGAGTAAATGCTATCTCTTCCAATTAATGTGAAACACATTGAAGAGCATTTATTTCTCAAACAAACTGAACAGAATTGCTGAAGCTGAAGCTTCAGTTCTAGTCGAGTAGTTTGTTTTCTTATTCTCTTAACTTTGGTTAGAATTTAAGTTAGAAGGAGATAACACCCTAATTGTCATTCAGCCACCTTTCTATGCCACAAGCAAGGTGTGTCATAGATTCTTTATTTGATTATAAGAACCTATACGTTGAAAAGTTACTTCGGTGTGTTTTAAACTTGTTGATGTGTCATTGGGTGGTGTATATTTTTATGATTCAAGATTTAAATTTATATTTTGCTGACTTAACCAAAAACAACACTTTAACCGACAGTGTACCCGGTCGGTGGTAGATTCATGGTAAGTAGGGTGTCGAACACTTGAAGCGAGGTTAAATCTCTTAATTTATTAATATTTTGGTTATCTAATCTAAGTTAATTCTAATCTAAGTCAAACCTATGCTAATCCTATGTTAGTTCTAATCCTAATTCTAACAGGTTAAGGGGGTTTTCAGCCTGAGAGACTGGCACGGGTTTGGTGGTGACTACAATCAATTCAAGATACTTTAACCCACATAAGCAAATTAACAGAAGATAAAAGAGCGGTCAAGCTTTATGATAGAAAACTGTATTAGCCATCATTAATCCGATTAGCAGTTGGTTTGTTTATTTAGTGTAATGATTACTTATCTCGATGTGGCATATCATTCTTAAACTTAGGCGGGACTTCATCCTAAGACCTAGCACATTAATTCTGTCATAATTAAAGCATCCGCATAAATCATCCTTATTTGCTGATTATAATCTATCTTAGGGATTAAAGTAATGGTGATCTTGTTAAACCCTATCTCATAGAGACTTTACCCACTTACTGCTTAACGGCGATTTATACTCTAGTAGTCCACTTGTCCAACTATCCAATGGAATCAGAACGCTATTTGTTAAATTATCTAGGTTCACCTGCTAGTCAACTTGTTCAATAAACCAAAGGCAATATCCAATATCTAGTTAAGCCAGAAGCGTATCCTAGCACGAATTTAGCAGGACAATATTTGTGATCCTATGATTCTAGATGTATAAATCACTATATGGAGAGCCATCCCGACATCTAGATTACATGGTCTGTATTACTAGATCCAGTTGAATGATAGGTCGCATACAAAAGCACGTAAACAACTATAAATTGATAAATATAAACAAACATACAACGATAAATTAAGAAATTGAGATATAAACAAAACCAAACATTCAGATCTTCATAATAATGGCTAATACCTAAAGGTATTAGCCTTCAAACATCATAATTAATACAAGAGTAATGGCTTAGCCAAGGTAAACTAACTCTTTTTATAGTTTTCTATTTATAAGGTCTAGAGTCGGTGTCGATACGGTGTATCTAATGTACTGGATACGGCGTATTGGGGTTTCTTGGAGTAGGGACCACGTTTGATATCTTCCAGAATATTCACATACTATATCTCCAATACGGCGTATTGATCATGGATCCTTCGTGGTCTTTGGTGAGTGCAGGCACGAATACGCCATATCTTCCTTAATGGATACGGCGTATTGGTTGTCAGAATAGTAATCTTTAAAATATCTTCGTATAAGCTCAAGAATGCGTGCCTTTTAGTCAAGTTTCACCTAGTACTTCATAATTACTGCAATTCTCAAATACAAACGATTAAGTAACAATTCTTTGCAATAATTATACAAAATGGGTCAATTACATGGGATAAATGATGCTATAAAATAGATGTTATTTGATGTCATCACTTGTTTATTATATTGTTTACTTATATTTGTTTAAAACTCACTTTGTTGCCATGAAATGTGATTAGTTTAACTTGATAAACCTAATATCACATTTAAAGGGACCAACAAGTGGTATTAGAGCACACTAATTTATAAAACCTTTACAAAGTTTTTATATAACTACTCAAAAGATTTTTAAAATCGAGATCCATTCAAAATGGCATCAGAAGCACCACAGACTCTTGAATATATGGGTGGCTAGTTAAGTGTCACTCCTATACTAGAGGTGGAAAATTTCACCAATTGGAAAAAGAGGTTTATGTGACATATCATTGGTATTGAACCTCAATTCAAAAACATCATGGAAAATGGTCCTTTTATCCTCATGAAAACTAGTCAGAAGGACAATGGACAAGAGATGAGAGAAAGGCTGCTAACTTAGATCAGCGACTCAAAAGTCTCATTATGTTTGTCCTTCCAGATGACCAAATGAATTTTGTCATAAACTATTTAACTACTAAATCTACCTAGGATGACCTGATACTGTATCATGAGGGCCCCTCTGATGTGAAAAAAAGTAGGGTCATGGACCTAAAGTTATGTCACAACACCTTCAAATTCAAAGAAGGTGAATCATTAACACAAACTTTCACCAGATACAAAGCTTTGATGAATGAGTTAGTAAATGATAGCATCAAACTTTTAAAGCTTGAAATAAATACTGGTTTTATAAATGGGTTACCAAAGAAATGGCTAAGTTTCTGCTAAACACAAATCATGTGAAAGAATCTGAGCTTGCTTCTCTATTTGGTAAACTCAAATATGAAGAAAACCTCATAGACAATATTTATGAGACTAAAAAGAAAAAATCTCTTGTCTCTGCAACACCCTTGTCAACTGCTCTTATCTCTACCTCTATTGTCCAGGACTTTTAAGATAGTCATGATGATGAAGAGGATACGAGAACAGTCAAGAGTACATGGATGACCTTAAAGAAGAGTATCAAGCAAGAGATCTTTTAGCCAAGTCTAAAAGGTTCTTCTAAAAAGGTACCCAAAGGTTCAGTGGTGCTAAAGCAACTGACTAAACTGAATGCCACAAATGTGGCAGGAAGGGTCACTTCGCAAGAGATTGTTTTTTTAAAACTTTAGTTCCATCGCGCTCATCACCTTTTCAAAACACTCAAACTAAATTTCTTAGTCCCTCTCAACATAAACATGAATTGAGGCCCACTAAAGAGTTTGAAGCTAAATACAACAAAGTAAAGGCTAAACTGGCTCTCCTTACTTCATCTCCAAGTTCATCTATGGGCAAAAACAAGGGTCTTATTGCTGAAGCCTATGAATTAGATGAAGAAGATGTCTCCTCTGATGATAATGAGATGAATGAAGTGAAGGTTCTCATGGCACTTGCTGACTATGAAAATGTTGTTGTGGGTAAAGAAAGTGCCAGAAATGATGAATGGGTGAAGATCACTATGAAAAAGGTACGCACTCTTCTTGATATGGAAGATAATGATGAAAGAAAATCTTTTTATTGATTATTTGTGTATTGATCTTAACTATGTTGAGGAACAAAGAAATAATTTTGTGATAAAACATAGTGATCTTGTTCATGAACTGAATGCATGCAAAGAACAACTTTTAGTATTAAAACAAGCAAAACTTGATTTTCTTACCATGCAACATGTAAACACTGAAATTCTCAAAGAGAATCAAAACTTAAGAAAATAATTGAAAGAGCTAACAACAATCACTGAAACATGGCTTAACAATTCTAATAAAGTAAATCAGCGTATCAGTGAACAAATTCCCTCTCAAAAGAAAAGAATTTTGAGACTTGATCAACTCACTAAAGATCCCTCCAGTTCTGGGCAAACAGACTTAGTATTTGTAAAATCTTCAGCTGAAGATACAAAAGTGTCCATTCTAAGTGTTGAAAGACCCTAGTTATCTGAAGCTGAAGGATTTACTTTGCCAAATCATGATACTGGTATAATCCTTCCAGATGTGTCACAAATAAAATTAATTGGTCCTTCAGTTGCTATCACTGACTCTTCAGTTAGTGAATATGGTTTAACTGATGAATCTTAATTTTGTAGCACCCCTCTTCCTCCACTAGAGAAGTTAGCTGGTGTTGAGCCTGTTTCTGTGCCAAAGACTATCAAATCAATTTGAAGTCAAAATCCACATTCAAATCTGAAACATTAAAAGGTGTCATAATAAATGAATCAACCTTAGCTCCTACCAAGGTTAACAAAGATGTATCAGCATCAAAAATTAATTCAGCTCCTGCTGGTAAACTGAAGATGATTTACCTTTGTCTATTGTAATAAAAGAACTAAATGATCTAAAATTACAAATCAGCAAAAATCAATCATCTTATTCCATAAATAACAAATCTCAATAGGTTCCCCATAATGCATTTCAAAACAAATACAAAACACAATTTAAAATGAATTGTGAACTCTGTGGACTAAACAATTATCTCTTTAAGAATTGTTACAAAGTTCCGTTTTGTAAAAAGTGTAAGAGAACTGATCATAGAACATGTGATCATGTTGAATACATGTCCACCATGAACATGTCTCAGCATCTCAAAGGTTAAGGTGGATCTTCTTCAAGATCTAAAACCCCAATACCATCAAAACACTTCTTCCCTCCTTGTATACACTATGGGTTCAGTGATCATCTATCTTATGATTGTGTAAACTATCCCATATGTGATATCCGTGGAAGTTATGTTCATAATACACATGTTCATAACATGATTATTTCTCTAAGAAGAGGAATCAAACCTAGAAACCCTCAGCATGTCATAAAAAGTTGTGAAACATGTGGTAGCACAGTTCATACCACAACTAATCACAATGACATTGAGTGGTTTAGAAGAGGTGAAACACTTCAAGCTAAGGAAGTTGAAGCTCTCAAATCAAATAAGATTGAATCTACATATTGCTAACAGATCCAAAACTCCCACTAAAAGGTGGGTTTCAAAGCAAAACTAACCATTCAACTTATTTGTGTAGAGTGACATGTGGAATCCCATCTGGTACCTGGACAGTGGATGCTCAAGGCATATGACTAGTGTCAAAAGTTACCTACACATCTATGTGGAACAACCAGGACCTAAAGTGGTGTTTGGAGATGATTCAACATGCATCACTAAAGGTTATGGTTCTATTAAATGTAATGGTAAAGTTTTCACAAAAGTAGCATTTGTAAATGGTCTTAAATACAATTTAGTTAGCATTAATCAACTGTGTGATGCTAAATATATTGTTCAGTTTGATGAGAAAAGAGGAACAATCTTAAACTCTAACAAAGAAATTGTTATGATTGCTTCAAGAGTAAGAGACGTCTATGTTCTTGACATGACATCTTCTAAACAAGCATCTTGTTTCTTTGCCAAAGCTACTAAAAATCTCAACTGACTTTGGCACAAAAGACTTGCTCATCTAATCTTTAAAACAATTAATAAACTGGCAAAACAAAATCTTGTTATTGGTCTTCCCTCACTTGTCTACTCAAAGGATAAACCATGTTTATCATGTGAAAAAGGAAAGCATCATAGAGCCAGTTTCAAAACCAAACAGACATCTTCTATCAAGAAATGTCTTCATCTTCTTCACATAGATCTATTTAGACTTATAACTCCTAGGTCCATTAACCATGAAAAGTATACACTTGTCATTGTTGATGAGTACTCAAGGTACACTTGGGTGTACTTTCTGAAAAAGAAGATTCATGCACCTGAAACCATTATGTCATTCATCAAAAGAGTTAAAAATCAAAATGACATCAAAGTTAAACAACTCAGAACTGACATTGGTATTGAATTTAGAAATAGAATTCTTGTGAACTTCTAGGATGAAAAAGGGATTTCCCAAAACTTTTCCTCTCCATACACACCTAAACAAAATGGTGTTGCCGAAAAGAAAAATAGAACTCTCATAGAAGCTGTAAGAATAATGCTTTCAGGATCAGTCTTTTCAAAACAGTACTGGACTGAAGCTATAGCCGTTGCATGCTACACTCAAAATAGGTCCACTATTGTTAAGATACATCTCAAAACTCCTTATGAAATCTTTCGTAAGAGGATTCCAAACATTGACTTCCTTCATGTTTTTGGATGTCCAGTTTACATCCATAATCATAAAGACTACTTAGGGAAGTTTGATGAAAAAGCTGATGATGGTTATTTCCTTAGATACTCATTTGTTTCCAAAAGCCTTTAGAGTCTTCAATACTAGAAGACAACAAACTGAAGAAACCTATCATATCACATTTGATGAAAGCACTAATGATATCTAATTTACAAAACCTTCAATAAACAACATCAACATTGTTGAATCTGAAAGATGCCCACCTGATGAGTATCTTCATCCTTATGAACCTTCTCAAAGGTATCAAACAAATAACAATGATGTATCCTTCATAGAACCCTATGAAAGACATGAACCAGTTGTCCTTAAAACTAAAGTTTCATCTGATCAAAATGATCAAACTGATCTAAATGATCACAATTATCAAAATAATCATCCTACTCAAACTGATGAAATATTTAATGATAATCAGTCTGACCACTCAAATCACAACAATGATGATCCTATCATTGATAACCTCACCAACACTGAAGATGTTTAGAATCCTGAACCAAGCTCCTTTCCAGTTAAGGATACTTCAGTTCCAAATAAAATTCCAATCCAATCTGTTTATTCCTTATCCATCCCATCTATGGCCTCTCTAGTTCCTCAAGACAGATGGTCTCAAGACAAACATATTGAGCTGGTTAACATCATAGGTGATCCAGGAGCTGGAATGCTTACTAGAGCCATGGCTAAGGAACTTAGTGCTACTTCTGCTCATGAATGTCTTTTTGTAGACTTTCTATCTGAATAAGAATCTAAAAAGGTCTCTAAAGCACTTAAGCATCCTGGATGGGTTGATGCCATACAAGAGGAACTAAACCAATTTGCCATAAACAAAGTCTGTACATTGGTTCCTGCACCTTATGGTAAGACCATAATTGGCTCAAAATAGGTATTCAGGAACAAAAGAAATGAAGCTGGAATTGTCATAAAAAACAAGGCAAGACTTGTAGCTCAATGCTGTAATCAACAAGAAGGCATAAACTATGATGAAACCTTTGCTTCAATTGCAAGACTTGAAGCAATTAAGATTTTCTTGCCTTTGCCACTTACATGAACTTCATAGTTTATAAAATGGATGTCAAAAGTGCATTCCTCAATGGTAAACTGAAAGAAGAAGTTTATGTTAAACAGCCTCTAGGTTTTGAGAGTAGTGAATTTCACAACCATGTTTGCAAATTAGACAAAGCCCTTTATGGACTTAAACAAGCTCCAAGAGCATGGTATGAAACCATCCCAACCTTTCTCACTAAACACAAGTTTGTAAGAGGAAAGATAGACAACACATTGTTTGTCTACAAAACTCAAACTGATGTGATTCTAGTGCAAATCTATGTTGATGATATTATCTTTGGGTCCACCAGCACAAAATTATGCAAACAATTTGCTAAACTGATGACTCAAAGATATGAAATGAGCATGATGGGTGTCCTCACCTATTTCCTTGGATTTCAGATTAAACAATCTGAAAGAGGGATTTCAATCAATCAAGAAAAATATGTCAAGGATCTGCTGAAAAAGTATGACATAAATGGCTCATCAGTGAATACTCCAATGGTACCCCCTAACAACTTAGGACCTGATCTCAATGGCAAAGCTGTAAATTAGACTCAGTATAGAGGTATGGTTGGATCACTAATGTACCTAATTGCAAGCAGACCTGACATTCAATTCTCAACTTGTCTCTGTGAAAGATATCAAGCAAATCCTAAAGAATCCCACCTTATTGTTGTTAAGAGAATTTTTAGGTACCTAAAAGGTACTCTCAGTCTTGGTCTTTGGTATCCAAAATATTTAGGTTTTGACCTAAAAGGATACTAAGACTCTGACTATGTGATGCATATTAATTGTTAAATTAAATTTTGAAAGTTTTAAATTTATAAAACTCGTCTACCGATGTCTACACGTACTAACGGGCAGAGAACCCGGTCGTATAAAGTGCATGAGTTGGTAAATCTGAGGTTTTTCCAAAGGCTAAGTTGTATTAGTTTTAATTTGAAATGTGTCACAGGTTTAAAAATAGTTTTGAATTGATTTGAAATCTTAACAGGAAAATAAATGCGAAAAGTAAATGATTTGAGAACAGTCAAGGAGCAAGGCGTACTAACACAGTTATTTCATTACTAATGTAATGACATGTTTCCTAGTGCAATGTCTAGATATCGTTTTATTAGTGGTTCTAATATCAACATACCCGAATTGGCATTTGAGGTCTGTCCTATACTTCCTGCGATCCCAATTCCTCGAAAGTCCTGAAGGTAGGGCATCCAAGTTGCAGTGATAAAACCCCAGCTATCCTAAAGACCTGTCTATAACCTAGATAGATTATAAACTCTCTCTAAAAGAGTTCTTGTACTTTTTAAGTATTTAATGTGATAAAGGCGATAATTTAGTAAATTCCTACACTAAGGGATAGATTCCAACCTACCATAGTACCCTGATGATCTTAAGTTCAACATGTCAGTCTAATAAGAAGACAAACAGGATCTAAACCACCCTCAATACTACCAAAACTTAGGGATCAATGACAGACAATTAGGATATCTAATTCAAACGATAAATAAATGATAAACAATCAGAACATCAGTAAATTCATAACTAGGCCAGCACTTGAAGTGCTTAGCCACCCATAGCAACAGCAAAGTAAGAAATAATGAAAGAGATCTTGGATTGAAATATCATAATTCTTACATAATGTGTGTATGAATGATTAATGCTAAAAATAAGTAAAGTGACTTCTCCCTTGGACTTCTGGTGGAATTATTTGACTTCTGGAAGCTTGTATCCCCTTTGGTTCTGTGGTAGAAGGGTTGATGTTGAATGTGCCGAATGAGGGCTTTATTTATACGTTTCGATTCTGTTACCGCGTAACTGTTAGGTATGTGTTACGTCGTAACCATGCTGATGTGGGCTTCCATTATGCAGGCTTAAATTATGTTACGACATAACTAAAGCGTCCATGTTATGCTGTAAGTATGACTAGGGTGAGTCATCTTTCTTCAGCGTGGTATGTTACGACATAATGGTAACGTCATGGTTACATCGTAACCATGGTGTTGACTCATTCCTTCTTTAATCTTGGTTACAACGTAATTCCTGCGGGATGGTTACGCTGTAAATAGCCTTGAGCATCTTCATTTGCTTGTGTTCCAAGTCCAAACCCGGCGTCTCTTGCTCTAATGCTTGTGTTCTTCCTGTAAATGAAATATGAAGTGATTAAGTATCATTTCCAAGCATTAATATAATAATTAAAAGCATTTCGATAGGGATTTTGATACTAAAAAGTATTAACTATTTAATGTTATTAAATATCCCCCTAGTTGACTTCTACTTGCCCTCAAGTAGAACTATTAGCAGGGTTTTAAATAGCGCGCTATAGCGTCGCCATAGCGCGAAGCGTGGCCTCCACGTTACAAAACAGGTCAAGGCGTCGTCTCTAGGCGTGGCGTGCAATATAGCGTCATATAGCGTGATAAAGCGTGCTATAGCGCATAACGTGACGAGTTTTTTTAAAGTGTTTAAGGGATTTTCTAAAATTTGAGATTTATGCTTGGATTTACTAATATTTTGGATTGATGCTTGGATTTAATAATATTTACTACTCATATTATTCTAAACTATGATATAATCTATAAATCTATAAATATTTTTTGTCGCCTTAAAAACGCCATATCGTTACGCCTCACGCTAAAGCTTGAGGCTTGGCTATGCCGCTACGTCACGCTTCACACTATTTATAACCTTGACTATTAGAATAATTCATAATTATATTTCTATAATTTTAACTCAAAGAAATGAATTCATAATTTACTTATGCTAGAAACCATCAAAGCCGAACACCTCACGAAAAGGGGATCAAAATCACTAAACTCTCTTACTAGTCTAAGTGTTTCATTTTCGGGGTGATCACTCAACTGCACTGTTATAGCATGTATTCTATCATAAGCTTGAAAAGTACACAAATATGCACCAGCTAGAATTAGGGTCTAAACAGCTCTTAAAGGCAACATAAGTGACACACACAGGTTTGAACAAGTGATTGATTCTTTCTGATACCACTAATCCAGAAAAGGCAACAAAACCATACATGCTCAGCCAAGTCCATGGACGAGACACATGTGATTGCTCTTTCCTTAACTCGAGCAGGCTAAAGGTTAGAATTATTGCAAAGGGTAGGATAAGACATGGGATACACATTTAATTGGTGTTAAACAAAATACACAAAACAAATAGTCTAAGTAATCTAATGTTGTCATAACCGGCTATCGTCCATCCAGCAATCCAAGTATCCAAGTGCGGAAATCTGATCATAATAATGGGCTAGTCTTGGATGTAATAATGAAGTTCGTCTTTAAAATGACAAACTAGCCCAACCTTCAAAATCATATAGATGGCTTATAGGTGCACTATCTCCAACTAGTTGGTTTTATAACACATAACCAACATGAATATGCTACCAAAATATACACTAACTATTTTTTTAACATAACATACAACATACATATCCTCTCACTTGAGATAAGCAATATCGAAAGTGATGATACAGGGGGGTCTTCATAGATCAAGAGTGATAGGTCTTCCACGAACGCACAAAATTTTCGTGCTCATTTCCTCGAACCATGGACATAAGTAGCCAGAGATTTCAACACAAAGAAAATATAGACTACAAGGTTGGCTAAGGCGAAATGGTGTAACGATACATTTAACATATGGGATTGAAAACAAGGATTGGCTCAACAGGGTAATCTAGGGGTATCTTGCACTAAAAATGAGTGCAACAAGGGGTTTAACACAAGAGGTCGACAAGTCAGTGTAACAAGTCAATAAACACACACATATAGGCTGTTTGGGGGTAAATTCCTAAATGTTGCCTTCTTGAACAGTCTATTCCTGCTAATCAATTAGGTCTCGAAATGATGTACAGGCTAAGTTCTAAAGTCTACAATACTACCAGTACACTTATATTTTTGGTGGATTTCTGTATAATAGATGAAAACAAAATCATTAAGCTTAACCTCACCAATTAAAATAAAGGGCAATAGTGTGCTCGGCAGAGATTTATTCTAGTTTAGTAAGAAAAACATGTCAAAATTTTTAGATTTGGCACAATTTTTCAAAAGAAAACTATAAAATCGAAGGTAAATATAGGTCAAGTGGTAATTCTAATCTCACCCCCCCTCCACTTGGTTTGTACAATGTCCCTATTGTACATTTAAGGAAATGCAATTAAAAAATAAGAGTAGAATTAGAATGAGAAACTTCCTTGAGCGTTGCTCTATACTTCAAATGATAATGATAAGAGAACATCTCTTGACCAGCGTATCTTGAGCAAACTCGTATCCCCTGAAATCACTAAACAAACTACCAGCATTAAACGTTCAAAATAAAATTATACAGGAAAACCTAACTCACTTTTGTAGGAATCACTGTTGCATTTAGCATATGCAACAAGCCTTTTAAACCACTTGGTGGCCCAAGTGGACGAGTGAAGTCTCGTAAGGGTTTCCAGAGAACGTACCCACAAAGTTCATTTAGTTATACACAGTTTGTAAAAGCTTCGAACTTAATTAAGGTTTCTAGAAGGCATTTACGGCCTAACCATGAGTTGGGTTACGCCATAATTATGTGGTTATAAAGTTTTTAAAATTTTGGTTAAATCAGGTTACGGCGTAACCAAGGCGAAGGTTACGCCTTATGTACATTTGTTATGGCATAACTGAAGTGGTTACATCCAAACAGAAACATTTTAAACCATATGATTACGAGTCGAGGAGACTTCAACTTCTATTTCCTTGCTGTGAAAAGCTACAAAACTGAGTAAGAAACATACAAAACTAACTAAATACAACAAAACTAAATGAAATTCATTGATAAAAGACGGGTTGTCTCCTGACAAGCACTTTCGTTTATTAACGAGTCTTTAAGTTAGACTCAAGACGAAGCTACGTCTTTCTTTGGGCACCTCCTTCTTCGTTCATTTCCTTCCTAATCATTCCCATGAATCTAGATCCGTTTGCTCTTCCTAAAGGCAAGGCATCATATAACTGTTTGATAATATAAACGAAAATCCTTCCCTCCTCGAAAGAATACCTTTTGATTTCAAATGTTTCAATATCAACAAAAGGTGGTTCATAGTTTGTCATTTCAATACCACTCTCCTATCATTCTTCTTCCTCGAATCCTTCATCGTGCCATGGGTATAATGTATCACCATGGAATTTCTCGCATTTTTCCCATACATCATCCAAGGCATACCCTTTTTTCCCTATTCTTAAATCCTATTCATTTCCCAACTGTTCAGTTTCGTTGTCAAATGCCTTCTTGTATTTGTCAAACTTTCTTGAGTATGGGTCGTCACGTGTTCTTCTATAGTCGGCCTCAATATCAAAACTATCTAACACCCATTCGTTAAGCATTGCATTTCTAACAGACTTACTGACATTTGTATGTCCCAATTTAATTCTTAACCATTCTTCGTATGAATAGTCCTTATGCCGTAGTTTGCTAGGACGTGGTTGGGGGAAGTAGGTTTTTATGTTCAAAATTGGGTCCTCCTGATGAAATAGGTTAGTAGTCTTCTTAGGAGTTAAGTTTTTAGAGGCGCCTACTTTATTTATAGGTGTCATGTTTTTTGTGTACCCCTCATTGAATAAGGACCCCCATGGTTTTGGAATTCCCTTATCTTTCTAAGGGAAGTACGAGCGCAGGTACTCATGATGATACTTGCAGGGGTTCTCGTACATTGTTGCTTCATGTGAAACGTCGTTATCATTAAACTCGTTATTCTGTGCAACCCACTCATAATATTGCGTTTATCGAGTTGTATCATCAATGGTCTTATTCCTATATCTCACCTTAAGGAAGTCAGTAAATATCATGCGATTTCCATCAACGCTTTGTCTTTGGTGATCCCGAAAGCACATCCATTGTTCGAGCATTCAATTTTCACCTTTTCCATAAATAACATCGTATCCACTACAAAAGCTAAAATCAGGATTACATGTAGGCCACATTCCACAATCCTTTCCACATTCATTATCATAAAACACTCGAACATGTTTACACACATGCCATCTTGATATTCTTCTTTTTAAGTTTGGATTTCGCACCACATCCTCGTGTTTAACTTCAAGTTCCTGCATATTATCAAATGAATGAAGGGTGTTTATGCTCTCATTATCACAAGATTGCGTGCATTGTTCAAATAATAAACACGCAAGGGATTCATAGGAAAATACATCATCTTCTATTTCGAGGGGATTAAAGTACTCTTCTTCTTGAACAGAGTTTGCCATGTAAACTTTTTCAACAGGAATTTTAGAGTGATATACACCTCCATCCATATCAAACAAAACTCTATCTTTTCCGATTCCTAATGAAATTTATCTATTAAAAACATCAATTTGAGCATGAATGGTTGCTAGAAATGGTCTGCCCAGAATCATTGTTTCATTAGGTTCCCCTATCATGTCCATAAGTACAAAATCAGAGGGAAATAGGAACTTATCGATTTTTACTAGGATGTTTTCTACTATTCCTAATGGGGCCTTTCTTGTCATATTAGCCATCTCAACTAGAAAATATGTTTTCTTAAGGTTAGTTAGTTTCAGATGTTCAAAAATTGATTCAAGCATGACATTAACGCTAGCTTCTAAATCTGCCATAGCATATAAATTAAAACTACCAAAGTGCAAGGAAGAGTGAAACTCCTTGGGCTTAATTCTTTAGGTGCTAGCTGGCATGGCAAGACTCCTAAAAGAATGCCGTCTTCATCCTGTATATCATCTTTAGCAATGAAAGACACCTCCTGGACTTCGTTAGTCCCATTTGAAGATGTTTCAATTTGTACACCCTTTTTGGCGTAAACCGTCGTGCATTTGCCAACTAGCGATTTTAGAACGACGATTAGTGCGTCCTCCTCTTCTTGCCCACACATGTGTTTTTTCATCTTTATTTTTAACTAGTCATCAAGGTCTTCTTCTGAGCTTAATTCCCCATCTTCAGATTGAGGGTTAGGTGTAAAGGGTGTATTGCCATCAGTGTGATCATTCATCCCTTGTTCAATAGCGAATGATTCATCTTCTGCTATGTAATTAGTGTCCCCTTCAAGACTCTCATAAGGGGACTTACACCAATAGTCGAAATATGGTTGGACATGTTTGAAACAAGGAAGCAAAGGTGGTAAATCGTAATATGCGTCGATCTTAGCGTCGTTAGAGTAATGCAGATAATCTAAAACCCTACTCTTATCATGGTGAAAAGAGTCAATATCCGCATCTTCATATCTTGTTGAAAAATAGGATCGAGCACTCCTCCTGGATTGATTTTTCATCTCTGCCTCATATTCCATGTACTCATAAATAGTCATGTCCTCGATGTCTTTTTCCGTCATTCCTCTAAATTCAGATATACCCATGCCTGGTGCTTGGTTTCCTTGAGTCAACATTAGGCATTGATCTATGGTGAGAGTATCGATGTCTACTTCACCCATCATGTTTCCTGAAAAACTAACAAAAATTAGTACTGAAATGAATAAATACAAGAAATCAAACTATAACTAATTCTTAGCTCCTCGGCAGCGGCGCCAAAAACTTGATGTGTATTAATTGCTAAATTAAATTTTGCAAGTTTTAAATTTATAAAACTCGTCTACCGATGTCTACACGCACTAATGGGCAGAGAACCCGGTCGTATGGAGTGCAGGAGTTGGTAAATCCGAGGTCGTCCCAAGAGCTAAGTTGTATTAGTTTTAATTTGAAATGTGTCACAGGTTTAAAATGGTTTTGAATTGATTTGAAATCTTAACAGGAAAATAAATGCGAAAAGTAAATGATTCGAGAACAATCAGGGAGAAAGGCGTACTAACCTAGTTATTTCATTACTAATGCTATGACATGTTTCCTAGTGCAATGTCTAGATATTGTTTTATTAGTGGTTCTAATATCAACATACCCGAATTGATATTTGAGGTCTGTCCTATACTTCCTGCTATCCCAATTCCCTAAAAGTCCCAAAGGTAGGGCATCCAAGTTGTAGTGATAAAACCCCAGCTATCCTAAAGATCTGTCTATAACCTAGATAGATTATAAACCCTCTATGAAAGAGTTCCTGCTCTTTTTAAGTATTTAATGTGATAAAAGCGGTAATTTGGTAAATTCCTACACTAGGGTTAGATTCTAACCTACCCTAGTGTTGGTTTGTGCTCATGTCATACAAATATTTATACAGCTGGAAATACATGGGCCTACGGGATCACACACGTTTATACTTAAATATCATTCTATTAATGTTTATAATAATATATTTATATATTTATTATTTATATTAATATATGGTTTGACGAAAGAACACTAATGGTCGTTAATTAGTTCGTTATGAATAATTAACTATAAAGGCTTTTTAATTAATGGGCAATTAAATGTAATTAGCCATAAATATTGGAAAAGTCAAAAAGTCAACACCAAGGGGTGTTTTCCTTTGGTTCGACCGACCATAGCCCAAAGAGGGGTATGGGTTGGGTTTTGAGCTATCTTTTCCTCTAAGATATGTATTTTA
>BQNB010112040.1:0-10553 GCA_026074375.1 Tanacetum coccineum
AGTTTTTAACTTCAAGTGTAATTTTCAAGTTAAATTTCCTTTAAGCATTGTATCAAGCCTTCAAGTTCGTAATAAAAGTGAAGTTTTCAAGTTTAAATTCAAGCTATACATTGCATTTTACTTATTGTTTACAAAATAAAATAAAAATCACAAAAAGAAAAAGTACCTCAGCTTAATAATTTGGATGATAGGTCAAAAATGGATGGACCAAGGGTTGAAATTAATTCAGAACTTTGGACATAGGGGTTAATAGGATTAGTTGTAGGTTCCTTTTCTTTTGGACTCTTGTAAGTTTTTCTCTTTTATATTTTCTGCATTTTTCTTAATTATTACTGTAGCATAGCTTAATTGTAGCTTATTATGCTTATTCTTCTTATTTCCAGTTGACTTGTGCTTAATTTCATTATCTTTTGTTATTTTTGTACCTGCATTATTGTTGATCTCTTGTTTAGTTGTTTTAGTAATTTCTGTCTTTTATAAGCTTAAATCCCCATTTGCTTGTTGCTTATTATAACTGCTTATTTTTGTGTTTTCATATGCCCATTAGGTTCCCATTAAGCTAATTAATATCTGGTCTTAAGGGTTTGTGTATTGAAAATCAGTTTAATTATCCTTAAAAAGCCATTTTAGTTCTAAAAGGGGTGTTTGGCACAAGGCCAAAGTGGGTCAGAATGGTTAGGTAAATGGGTTAAAGTCACTGAGCCAATTTTGGTTAGCAAAATTAAGTAGTTTTGAACTTTTTTTAGGTGTCATTGTTCAAATTTCATTTTCAAGGTCATAAGTTTGCCATGGTTTGAGTCTGCCAAATTTTCAATCACTAGAATTGTTGTTTTTTTTATCACTAGTATAAAATTAGTGTATGCTTCCATTTTCCTGTTAATTTTGAGTGTTGTGGTGCTTTAAGGTTGATAGAAGAGTACCTGCATTGTTGTTTGTGGTTTGACAATTTCTGTCAAAACAGTTTAAGTCACAAAAAGTCCCATTTTTAAGCTAAAATTTAGATAAGCCATGGTGTGTTTTAGGGTCTGAAACCTCTTGCACAAGTTCATTAGCAACCATTCTCAATCAGTGTGAGCTTAATTTGTATTTCCAAGTTTATTTGGTGGCTTAATAATAGGCCTGCAATAAGCCCTTTCCAAAGGCATAAGCCTCCCCTGGTGCAAAACAGCTACTTTCAAGCTGCTTTTCCTGGCTTATTTATGGAATTCAGTTTAGGCTATTGGGTTTTCTAGAAAGCCCATAAGCTCTTTTTCAAGACCTAGGAGTTTCAAGCATTAGGACTTTCTCTAGGTGGCTTATTTATAAGCCCAAAGGTGCCCATTTGCTGTCTGATTCAGTTGAAGCTGTTTAGAATGGAATTGGAGTTAATGCTGGTGACTCAAAGTTAATGCTGCTAGACATAACTTACTATTGCTGGGTTACTACTGTTGGGTGAAAGTTAATGCTGCTAGGCATAACTTACTACTGCATGGAATGAATTTAGTAGTACTATGGCATCTGCCATTATCTGTTTAGCTACAAATCAGAAATTTAACTTTTCAAAATTCATTTTTGAAAGTATGGTTAGAAACTTGGATAATTTGTCTGGCAAAATTTTAATGTATTCAAGGTTTGTACAAGTGTTTTTGGAACAACAACTTGATGATCTATCAACTCATAAGAGAATTTATGTTGCACCCTCTCACACTAAAAATATTTTTGCAAATATAAGAAGGGTAGGAAAAGGCTTTTCTGGTTGAGTAACACCTTTATTTTCAACAATGGTGGTACAAAACCAATCACAAATAGGTGAAGGTTCAGTAAATCCAACTGATCCCCATCACACACCCACTATCATTCAACCATCAACTCAACCTCAAAAGATACAAAAAGCTAGGAAGCCTAGAAAGGACACTCAGGTACCTCAGTCTAGTGATCCTACAAAAAGTGTTACAGATGAGGCTGTCCATAAGGAGTTGGGTGATAGTTTGGTGAGGGCTGCCACTACTGCTTCTAGCTTAGAAGCAGAACAGGACAGTGGTAACATTAATAAGACCCAATCCAAGACAATACCTAATGAATCTAGTTCCCTAGGAACTACTTCAGGTCGTGGTCCCAGGTGCCAAGAAACCATAAGGGATACTATTGCTCAAACTAGGTTTGAGAATGTATCTAAACATTCCAATGATTCACTTCTTGCAAGAGGCAACACACTTCGAAGTGATGAGGATAGACTTAAACTTGATGAATTGATGGCACTATGTACCACTTTATAAAACAGGGTTCTTGATTTGGAGAAGACAAAGACCACTCAACATAATGAGATTGTTAGTTTGAAAAGGAGGGTCAAAAGGCTTGAAAATAAAAACAGGTTAAGAACTCATAAGCTGAAGAGATTATACAAAGTTGGTTTGACTGCTAGGGTAGAATCATCTAATAATGAAGCAAGTTTGGGTGAGGATGCATTCAAACAAGGGAGGATTGATGCTATTGATGCAGATGAAGAAATTACCCTGGTTAGTGTTTAAAATGTAGATGAAGAGATGTTTGATGTGAATGTTTTAGATGGTGAGGAAGTGTTTGTTGCAGAACAAGAAGTTGTTGTTAAAGATTTAAATGATGAAGTTAATGTTGTTGAAGAAGTAGTTGAAGTTATTAACACTGCTAAGCTAATTGGTGATGCAACAACTGTTAATACTACTACAACAACTAATGCTACAATTACAACTATTGATGATATTACTTTGGGTCAAGCACTTATGGAAATGAAAAGTATAAAACCCAAGGAGAAAGGGGTTGTTATACAAGAGCTGGGTGAATCTACAACAATAATATCTTCACAACTATCTTCACAACAATCACAGATGAAAGGTAAAGGGATATTAATAGAACATGTGAAGCCTATGAAGAAGAAAGATCTAATCAGGCTTGATGAAAAAGCTGCTTTAAAATTACAAGCTGAATTTGATGAAGAAGAAAGACTTGCAAGAGAGAGAGAGAGAGAGAGAGAGCTGAAAAAGAAAAAAAAGCCAATATTGCCTTGATTGAAACATGGGATGATATACAGGCAAAGATTGATGCTGATCATCAATTGGCTGAAAGATTACAAGCACAAGAACAAGAAGAGTTGTCTGTTAAAGAAAAGGCTACATTATCTTAACAACTCTCAGAGAAAAGAAGAAAACATTTTGCAGCTAAAAGAGCAGAAGAGAAAAGAAACAAACCACCAACAAAAGGTCAACAGAGAAAGATAATGTGTACTTACCTAAAGAATATGGAAGGATACAAACTCCAAGATTTGAAGTTGAAAGGGGTTGATTCTATCCAAGAGATGTTTTACTGAGCATTCAAAAGGGTAAATACATTTGAAGACTTTAGAACAGAGTTGGTGGAAGGCAAAGAAAAGAGAGCAGGAACAGAGCTGATACAAGAGAATGCAAAGAAGCAAAAGGCGAAAGATGACAAAGAAACATCAGAGCTTAAACAATGTTTAGAAATCATTCCAGATGAAGAAGAGGTAACAATTGATGCTCTACCTTTAGCTGTTAAGTCTCCAAGTATTGTTGGCTCGAAGATTCATAAAGAAGGAAGAAAAAGCTATCATCAAATAATGAGAGCTGATGGAAAGTCTCAAATGTACATGATCTTTAGTCATATGCTTAAAAGTTTTAACAGGGAAGGTTTGGAAGATTTGTACAAGTTGGTAAAAGCTAAATATAAGTCAACGAGACCAGTGGAAGATTTGGATTTGTTGCTATGTGGTGATTTGAAAACAATGTTTGAACCACATGTAGAAGATAATGTATGGAGGAATCAACAAGATTACAAAGTGTTAGATTGGAAGCTGTATAACTCCTGTGTAGTACATTCCTTGAGGATGCAACATATGCAGATTTATATGTTGGTAGAGAAGAAGTATCCCCTTGCACCACTTACACTTTCAATGATGTTGGAAAAAAAAAAGCTTATAATTGATTATGAAAGTAAAATGGCGTATCAACTTCTGAAATTTATCATAAAACATCTTAAGAAGTAAAGAAGTGTTTGGAAGCATCCTCCTGGTGTTGATGAAGCTTTAAATGAAGAAAATTGATGATTTTGAAGAAGAATATGAAGTTTAGGGGATGATTGTTGGGATTAAAAGTCTTCTTGATGCTGTTAGAATTATTGCTGCTCATGTTTGTGTTAATGCTGCTCAGCTGGAGTTAGTACTGCTCAGAGACTTCAAAGAAAATATGCTAAGTTTTTACTACTACTAGTACACAGTTAGTACCGCTAGTAATTATTAGTGCTGCTGATGAACTTCAAAGAAAATATGCTAAGTAGTTACTACTGCTAGTATAAAGTTAAGACTGCTCAGCTGAAGTTAATGCTGCTAGTGAAAATATGCTTGAAGTTACTACTGCTAGTGAATATCAAGTTAATGCTGCTAGTTAGTACTGCTTATATGATATGTATTAGTTGTTTATAGAAAAGATTTTAGATACTTAGGAAAGTATTGTAAGCCGACTAGGACTCCTTGGTGTATAAAAGGAGGTCCTAGGGCATAGAGTTTGATGTACCAGAACCAAAACCAAAAATCAATCTTAGTCGTATAATTCTTAGCTTCAAGGTCTTTGTAACCCTAATACTTTGAGAGTATTCGTATTATTATCATTAATAATATTGGAGCTTATTTGTTGAATTGTATGTTCATTGAATTACTGTTTCATTGATAATTCTTCTTAATATTAAAGATTAGATTCCGCATAATCTTTAATACATTCAAACAAAGTTTCTACTATAGTTGTGTTAGATTTATCTAATATAACTAAACCTTAAACAAGCTTATGGAATTCGATCTATTAAAGTGGGATCAACACTACGAAGTTTATAGACATTGTCCAAGAACATTTATGCCACTTGTGCTGTTGTGAAAGGATATTGTAATGGCATAAAATGAACATACTTGCTTAGTCTATCCTCCACAAAAAAGATGACAGTTTTTCCATGACATTTCAGCAAGCCTTCAACAAAATCTATAGAAATGTCACACTTGGGATAGGTAGGGGCTGCAGTAGACCAGGATAAGCACTAAGGTCAGGCTTTTGTCTTTGGCAAACATCACATTCCCTTATCCAATGTTTCACCATCCTTCTTAAACCCTTCTAGTAACATATAGAGTTTATTTTATACACAATCACTTGAACCCCAGAGTGTCCACCAATAGGTTCATCATGAATTGATGAGAAAATTTGTTTCCTTAAGGCCTTATTATTTCCCACTACCAATTTGCCTTTTCTTCTTAGCTGACCATTAGTCTAAGTATACTTTCTTGACTGGTAGGATCTTCAAACTCTTTATCAACTCAACCAAATTTTCATCTGCTACCCAACTTTCTGGTACTTTTTTGAGTAGATCAGTTGTTACATTGGTTGCTATCAGTGCAAATAATTGACCTTGCATTTCTTTCTAGGATAAAGCATCAGCTACAACATTCTCATTATCCTTTTTATAAGCAACCTCATAGTTATAACCAAGTAGTTTGGGCAATCACTTAGCTTGGAAAGAAGTAGTAATCCTTTGGTCTAACAAGAATTTCAAACTGAAGTGATCAGTCTTGATTTTAAAGTGCCTATCCATCAAGTATCCCTCTACTTTTCCAAAGCCAAAATAACAGCTAAGAACTCCTTCTCATAAGTGGATAGAGCTTGGTGTTTGGGAGATAGAGCCTTGCTCAAATATGCTAGGCAATGACCATCTTGTAACAGAATTACACCAATACCAGTTCCACATGCATCAGTTTCCATAGTAAACTCCCTTTCAAAGTTTGGCAAACCCAATACTAGTGCTTGAATCATGGCCTCCTTCAGCTGCATAAAAGCATCTTGGCTGTCTCAGACCATTTAAAGGAGTTTTTCTTTAGCAGTACAATCAATGGCTTGCTAATGACTGCATACCCCTTTATGAACCTCCTATAATAATCTATTAGACCTAAAAATATCCTCAACTGTTTATCATTCTTGGGTACATGCAGTCTTTCATGGATTTAATCTTAGTAAGATTTGTTGCCACCCTTTTATCAGATATAATGTGCCTCAGATACTTAACTTGTGACACTTTAAAGGTACACTTACTCCTCTTTGCAAACAAGGTGTGAGCATGCATAGTCTGCAAAACGAACTTAAGGTGCATTAAGTGCTTTGCAACAGACTTGCTATATACTAAAATGTCATCAAAGAAGACCAATGCAAACTTCCTCAAATAGTTCTTAAAGACGTCATTCATCAGTGATTGGAATGTAGAAGGGGTATTTGTCAATCCAAAGGTCATAATAGGAACTCATAGTGACCATCATGAGTTTTAAATGCAGTCTTGTGGATGTATGATTCTCCCATTCTGATTTGATGATAACCAGATCTGAGATCTAACTTTGAAAACACCATAGCACCATGTAATTCATCAATAAGCTCCTCAATCATGAGAATTAGGAACTTATCCTTGACTGTGTACTTGTTCAACTGTAGTCCACACACATTCTCCAATTCCTATCATTCTTTTTGACCGTTACTACGGGTGATGAGAAAGAACTTTGACTTGATCTTATGACCCTAGCTTCTAGTAATTCTTTAACCATCTACTCAATACTATCCTTTTGACTTGGTGGATGCCTGTGTGTAGGGGTGTCAGTAGGGTCGAGTTGACCTGACTCGAACCCGAACCCGAACCTGAACCTGATAAGGCTTACCAGGTCAGGTTAAATTGAGTTAAAAAAATAATGTCGGGTTGGTTTGACCCGAACCCGATAACTCGATATTATTAGGTTGGGTTCACGTTGCGTTATTTATTTTATCGGGTTATTGGGTCAACCCGATAAGACCCAAAAATTATTATATATATCTTTTTATGAATAAAAGTTATAAATACTATACACTTTTTGTTATTTTTGCCTACTCATGAACGAGTCTAAGAACAAATATATAAGTACAAGGCTATGGATTATTATTTTTCCTACTGATGTTTCAGTTTACGAATAAATTATTATACAGAGTAATACTTCTTCTTCTAAATAAATGTTTAAAGATACGACGAATTATAGGAGTTTACGAAAAAAATATATAAGTACAAGTCTACGAAGATATACTGATACTGTAATGTTTTCTTAAACTATTTATGTTATTTTTATTGCTATTATGCTTTTATTATAGTGCAAGTCTACAAGGAATACATAAGTGTCTACTCGTTAATTTATGTAGAGTTAGGCTTAATGTACAACTCGATAACCCGAATCACCCGACCCATTACTCACCCGAAGCCGACAACCCGATTACTTATCGGGTCGGGTTGCGAGTTAGAATTTTCTAACCAAAACCTGAATCAACCTGACTCGATAACACCCTTACTTGTGTGGTCTTATATACACTAGAGGAATGTTTGACATAAGAGGACTATAATGGTCATGAGATCTTTTGGGAGGCAGGCTAGTAGGTACTTCAAATACTCCCTTGAACTCATCTAAAACTGTGTCAATTTATTGTTTCGCAATCAATGTTGTACCCTCTAAACTGCATAGCTTCACAGGGCAAACAGACTGTCATCATGTTCAGGGTAGCATTAGTCTGCTCTTTAGGTTGCATCAATTGTAAATCAGGCTGTGGTGCACCTCTCAATAATACCTTTTGATTACCCACATAGAATACCATAGTCAGCTTCTCAAAATAAAATTGGATATCTCTTAATGTAACTAACCACTCTATGCCTAAGACCATATCACAAGCTCCCAAAAGCAAGACCATGGCATCAATTACATAGGTAACCTCTCCAATAGTCACTGATAGCCCTTGGCACATAAGGGTACTAGTCATAGCTTCTTTATTTGCAATAGAAACTTGCAATGGATACATTAATTTCATTTTACACCCAATTCTTTTGGCTATGTGCAAGTCCACAAAGTTATGTGTGCTTCCACAATCTACCAAAATGTTAACAACTTGCTTTCCAATCACCCCTTTAACCTTCATTTTTTGAAAATTTTAGATTCCAGTCAAGGCATTGAGGGAAATATGAGCTACCATATCGTTATTTGGGACATGTTCCTTAGTCTGTGCCACATCAGTCAACTGCTCATACGGAGAAGCATCATGTAATGCACAATCGATAATTATACATCTAATATTGCAGGAATAAAATCGCGCAGAAGCATTAGGGTTAAGTGAAATGAAGAAGAATGGCTTAAATATCTCCACCTCATCGTCTAAGAGTACTTCCGAACATTACAATTGCCTACTACACTTATGGTCAGGCACATATTCTTGATCACAATAAAAACACTATACCTTAGCCCTTTTCTCTTCTAATTCTTTCTGTGTTAGCTGTTTGCTATAGGTTGTTTAGTTAGGTTTATAACTATTTCCATTACTAGCATATGAAGAGTTATACGGTTTAGGCACATAATCATTACTCTTATATGCATAGGTGTTTACAGGATTAGCTTTAGGAGTAGGTAGAACAGAAGTATACCTTGACTTAGTAACTACAATGATGCTTTCTTGCATCTTTGCCAAACAGTACACATATGTCAATTTAGTTACTTTGAACATTCTTATAGGCATACTAATCTCATTCTTCAACCCCCAGTGAACAAGCTGACTGCATAAGCTTTACTTAACTCCAATCTATTTACAAGAGCCTCAAACAACTCCTTATAGTGTTGCATAGTTCCATCTTGCTTCAAGTTCTTAAGCTTAACCATGGAATCTTCAAACACATCTTTAAATCTCTTTAAAGCATCTTGTTTATACATGTCCCAAGGCATATTTTCACCATACTTTTTGATGAACTGCTGATGTCACACCAATGCTTTATCATGCATATGCATCGAAGCCAGTTCCACCTTCATGTCGTCAGGGGCACCCTTAATCTTAAAAATTGCTTACACCTATACACCCAGCCTTTAACATCTTCCTCATGAAACTTAAGGAAATCACTTTTAGTCATTCTGCTATAATGACTAGAGTTGGTATGATTATAGGTGCCATTTGTTCTGTTAGCAGCTCCATTACTGGCACCTTCACCACTTCTTATCTTGGCTAATTCATCATTAAACAGACCTTGCTGAAGCAAAATGCCTTTGATACTTTTACTGATTCTAGCTACAACAGTTGTTAAGCCACCAAGAGCTTCTTGCAAAGAACTCATTGATTCAGGCATTGGTACATTGTGTTGTTATTAGTGCGTGTGTTCACCATACGTGATTAGTGATTACTTCTTCTTTATTCTATTAAGCAATAATCACTAAAATATGAGGGTTAATGATCAGTTTAAACCAAACACCACATATCATAGGTTCACAAACAGAGGATTTAGGTAGCATTGCGCTGTTCGTGTGATCGCTATGAATGTTTAACATTGATAGTCTTCTTGAAAACAATCAAAAGAACAATTCCGAATTCATAAACCGGTCTAATTCCGAATTCACAAATCACAAGGATCGGATTTGTATTTATGCAAAAGCTCCGAATTCTTTATCCCAATTATGAATGTACAAATCACAAGGACCGAAATTGTATTTATGAAAAATTTACGAATCTTTATCAGTTAACAATAGAGTGAATCTCAAAAGATTGGTTAGTACTGAATCCTCAAACACAAGAAGTTCCTAATCCACCACACAGATAGGATTCCGAATTCCCTAACACAACCAATTTTGGATTCTTATCAACAACATAATCTCGAATTCTTCTACAACATCAAAAGTTCTGAATTCATAACAACACAAAATTCCGAATTCCCAAACAAGGGTTTTAGCCGTACAATAGCAACATACTTTCTTAAATGTTCCGTTTGGTACGTGAACTTTTTTTTGTTCCACTTAATGTAACGAACTTTCAAGTTTTGTGTTAATTTTCACCAACATTGACTGGCAACCGGGAAGAAAGTTATAAAACCGGAAAAAAGACTACGTGGCATGTTTAATATTTTTTCTAATGTTTCATTTTGGTACGTGAACTTTTTTCTAATGTTTCGTTTTGGTACATGAACTATTTTATATACACGTTTTTATACTCACGTTTATATACTCACGTTTTTACACACATTTTTATACATATTTGTGTACATGATTTTATGCACACATTTTACACATATAAAATGTGTGTATAAAAACATATGTATAAAAACATGTATAAAATATGTTTATAAAAACGTGTATAAAAATGTGTGTATAAAAACGTGTATAAAAATGTGTATAAAAATATGTGTATAAAAGTATGTATAAAAATATGTGTTTAAAAATACGTGTATAAAAACGTCTATAAAAATACGTGTATAAAAACGTGTGTATAAAAACATGTGTATAACACGTGTGTATAAAAATGTGTATAAAAACATGTATATAAAAATATGTATAAAATGTGCATATAAACGTGTATAAAAATATATATAAAAATATGTGTATAAAAATGCGTGTATAAAAATGTATGTATAAAATGTGTGTATAAAAACGTGGATAAAGATGTGTGCATAAAAACGTATATAAAAATGTGTGTATAAAAACGTGTATAAAAATATGTGTATAAAAATGTGTATATAAAAAC